>MU266609.1:0-32722 GCA_021014945.1 Leucogyrophana mollusca | reverse complement strand
GAATAATCACAAGTCCAAAAATATAAGAGATTAGAAATCGTCCTGACCAATGAATCGCGCTACCTCCTATTGCTGAGTCATGACACCTCCACTGAGTCATGTGACCGTATTGGGACTCCAGGAATGATCTGCGAGTTAGTCATCCATCTGGGAGGGGGAGTGTCGTATTTCTCATCAAATGAGAGATAAGGAGCGTTGTTGCCAAAGACGCGAGCGGTAATCCAGGGTAGGCGATCAGATTTAGAGAGGAGGGAATAACAAATGTGATGGATGGGGGGAAGACGGGTCCATGACATGAGAACAGCGAGTAGGAATGGGGACTCTGGCATATACTCTCCATAAGCATCTCTGCTAGGCGTCAATTCCAATATAGCCCAGTATTTCTCCAGACGCACAACTCCAGTGACGGTACTAAAGAACCAGCTCCTAGTGTCTGATAGAATGGCCTTGACAATTAAACGGTCCCCGAATTTGATGGGGAGAGGGCGAGACGTGGTAGCTGCGACCCATGGTGACTTTGGGTCATCTTTGTAACGGTAGGCGCGCACGAAGTTGGATTTATCGGCATGGAGCGGGATGATGGCAGACATAGCAGATATGCGGTGGCCATCAAGTGATGGGCGTCAGGATTTGGTAAACGTGATTGTAACGAGTGTGATAGCGGGCGTCTGAATGTGATAGGTGGTGGGGAAAATGAAAAAGACGCGCATCTGCAAATAATTGTTGTGTTACGTGATTGCCATGATGAATGCCGGTGTGGTGCGATAAGACGAATTGAGCGAGTGGAGATCATCCGAATTGGGAATTAATGAGTGAGGGATCGTCCCGTGCTACATTTGGCATCGTATATTTGTCAATAATCAATGTTCTCACTACCAAACACCTTTGGTGCGTGACAGCGTCAATGACACCTAGCTTTTGTTTGCCATGTGACACACTTGTGACAACTGACAAGCTGTTGTTGTTGTCGGCACCAGCAAATGACGAGGGGAGAGAGGGAGTGATGCTACTTGGGTCAACATCGGGAGCCAGCATTGAAGATCAGCTGGTGGATGAATGAGATACCACAATCTGATTTGTCGCGGTGGTGAGCTGGTTCATATTGAGGATATCGGCCTTGCTTTGGCCAGGCTGGTAGCCATGCTCGCCTTTGCTTCAATCTACAGTGAGCACCTCATTGAGGGCATCATAATGGGGGAACCCCTTGTTGGTGGAGGCACTTGCACCAGTGTGATGCTATGAAAAAAATACAATTTTTAGCCGTGCAAATCAGCGTGATCATCGAGCCTACCTTTGTATATGTGTCCCAGGCAGAACTATCATTAGTCGACATCAAAACACCATGGGTATCGTCGTAATGGATGCCCAATGCAGTCCCAGCCCACCCTCTGAGCTCGCAAACAATTTTATAAGCTTGTTTGAGCTGTTTGTGGGTCAGTGAATGTGTGATCACTGTTATCGGAGTCGACTCACTGCATTCCATTTTGTCCTCACAGATGTTGGAAATGGGTGTTGATGTGTGTGGCAGCATCTGCGAGTATGGGATCTCTGAAGTGAAGTTGAGCTCCAGAGGCCTGCATTCGAGAAGGTATGTGATAAGAGCTGCTTCCTCTGCTTCGGTCCAGTTTGTGGCCATGGCACGGGTCTTCTGGTGCAAGGTGGCTGTGAGCGTAGCTGTGGGAACCGCGCTGCGTAACCATAGGGAACGCTGGCTGCCGCCACTGGATGAATCGCTGTTTGTCATTGATTTCGAGTGGTGGTTTTGCGCGCAGATGCACTGTGGCACACTTCGCGGGTTTCTCCGAGGGCCACACGACCGCGCATTGACACCGAATTTCAGATTTCCTGAAATTGGTTTTCGCGCGTGGACAGAGTCTTAGTGCCAGCAACTTCACCAACACCTTCTTCAAGTCTTCCTGCGCATTGATCTGTGCCGCCCCGAAAACTAAAGCAATGTCCTTCTTCGTCAGCCCTACCAACACGTGCGCCCTTCAAAAGGTTCTCGATGAAGATCCTGGCAACCCCTATGGTCCCTAGGAATGCGCGAACATCAGTGAGATCCTTACATGGTCCCCGGTTCAAGATCTTCGCCACTCTGCTCTTGTCTGGTAACCTCCCCTCGGGCATGCATCAATGTCCTATGATGAAGAAGTCCATAACGCATAGCATCGTCTTTGGTCGTGAAAATGTGCTGCCACAGTACTTCATGTGCTCAACAATGCGATTGAGTGCTTGGAAGTGCTCGAAGACGAATCACCTGATCCCTGGATTATCTTTTGACACCTCTGGCAAACCGTCCGCTGTCAGATATGTTGTTGAAGGCCCCCTCACTGGTACATCGTTGATGAAAGGCACTGTAAACATCAGTATTTTGTCTTGTAGGATATAAATGACGTCATTGTGGAATATGGGCACCAAATTTGTCCATCCCATAGGTAGTGTGACTAGTTGAAGCGCGCCGTAGGTGATTGAAACATTGTATAGCCACGTGAAGACTCCGTGAGAGACTGCTCATTGTAGCCAACATAGAGATTGAGGATGCCTCCGCACAGTTGCCCTGCAAACTGCTCTGCAACCTGATCCGTAAAAGGTGGAACCCCTGAATGCTGAATAGTGACAGCGTTCAACAGCTCCAGACTGTGAACCAATCGAAGACTCCATCAGGAAAAACCTCAATTTTGGTAGCATCCACTGGTGCTCCGTTTATCTCGGTAGCTGTACAGCTGCTACACTGCCTTGCAGACAGCTCTGGGATGTCGCTATACTCACGGTAGTTCTGGCAGATGCATTGTAGTAACACTACGCATATGTAGAAAGTGCCCGAACTGTACACCACATAGTCAGTGTACACCAATGATTACAGAGATGCGGCAACCGTTCGAACAATGAACCCAGCCAGAAAAAAGAACTGTCATCTTATTCCTTCGTGCATACAAAATAAGTCCACGTCAATGAAGTGATTAAGAAAAAATGTAGTTGCGGTCTCATAGACGTTTACGTTCGTTAACTGTTTGTCAATATGAGCGCTGTGTTTGGGAATGAGATGACAAGGGCGGATAAGCTCGTCGAGATGAATGACGGAGGCATTGCGGTGAAGCCGGCGAGTGGAACGCGTGGTTTGATACATGCTGGTGATGGGATCGCGACTACGCAGCGGGGTGAACCACTCCACATATGCGAGTGGACGTGAGTACGAACCGAATTGACGAGGCAGACGAAAAATGGCGCGAACCTGCGCAACCTGTAGCCCTGAGGCGCCGGCTTAGTGTCGGGGGGGGGGGGCTTGGGAGGAGGCACAGCACTTACCATCGAAGTTGGAACCATCATTTCCCACTTTCACCAACGCCATGTCAAAGCGTGCTGGAGATCCAGGCTTACGTCCGTTAGGTGACGGAGGAATGGCGGGGGTGGTCCTCACACGGAAACGAGTCGGTTTTTCAGATGCTCGAGGGTTTGCCGGGGAGTTGATGATGACTTGCTTGTACACATCAAAGCGATCGGGGGGGCCAGGCTTGATTGAACATCGAGGCAGATGCTCTTCGAGAAACGCTGTCAGCGCAGGAAGAAACTCGGTAGCACCGTAGGCCGTTTGGAGCTGTTGAACGCTTGTACCCGGAAATGGACATCCTTTCGCAAGGCTGTGCGAAGGATTCGAGGAATTTGGAGGGGCCGGTATGGGGTGTTCGAGTGGTTCAAGTAGGTCTTCTTCATTGTCAGAGTCCGAGTTGTAGGAACCCTCTGCAACCATGTTAGCTGACGAGTTGCGCTCCAGCCACACGAGGTATGATGATTGCAGGAATGCGGACTCCTGCCTCTGTAACCACAAGGTCATTTGTTCCTCGTAGTCGCGCTTGTTGCTCGCTCGGTACGCCTCCTTTGCAAAGTCGATGTGCAGCCGTTCAGGTAATTCCGAGTTGAATCCATCAAGGGCACCGAAAAGCCGTATGGCATTGACATAGTGCTCTATTTGATGGAGCTTCGGGATGCGGAAATGACGTCGGATTTCGAGTTCCACTAGGACAGCCTTGTTAGCGTGGAATGCCGCAACACAAGCATCAAGGGCTGCCAACGTATCGGGAGTATGGAGGCGAAGCTGTGCCAGATAAATGAAGTCCAGTAAAGCACGAACGACGGCGAGGACACGAGGAGGCACAGCGCCTGCCAACAGTCCAACAAACACTCTCTGCATCTCCTTGTGTTCGGTGCCAGTCCATTGGCGAACGTGGGATATTCCCTTCTTGAAGTGTCGCAAGCCTGGATAGTCAGCCATCGCTTTGAATCTGGCGTCGATCTCGTCTGGCCCGACAATGTCCATGCACCACTGCACCAGGTGATCCTTGAAAACACCCTTGTGCAACTGATGCAGTAGGTCAGGCGTGAAACTCGAGAAGATGTCGGCGTGTGGAAGTTCAGCCCAGAATGGTTTGTACACAGCACGCAAGCCCTCTTCTTCGAACTTCTTAGGCTTCTTTCCGTATTTCTGACGCTGCAGTGTCTGCAGGGTTTTTTCACGGTCTCGCAACAGGGACTGCAAAGGCTCCCCACGGTCTTGTGCGGATACCACGCAGCGGGGACACCTGCTCTCCTTGCAGCAGGCGACAAGACACTGCTCCGGAAAGTCGGCCACGTAAGCTGCCAAGATCGGGAAGACACGCCGAATTGTCGAGTCTGCGCAGACCATCTCGACACCGTCCTTTCCTGCATCGATCAGTGGCTTCAATAGCAAGGACATGCAGTGGTGGAATAGGCGGTATCCTGCCAACGAGCAGGTGTCGTCTGTGAAGCAGTCGAGTTTTGTCACCGGTAAGTAGCCAATCAGGATCATCGCTCGTGCGGACACCTGACGTCGCTTTTCCTTAGCAATATTTCCTATAGTCAGGTAGACGGGCCATGCAGATTTATCGCCTCGAAACTGAGAAAGGGATGTCTTGTCTGATGCGAGGATGAGGGGTGCGACAACGGCGCCTTCTGGTAAGACATCCTGCACGTTCACGGTATGTCAGGCTTTGCTAACAATGGAACCTCAGTACACACCTGCTTCTGCCACCACCAATCCGCCGTCCACATGTCGTCGATTATGCGTTGGGTGCCTCCTTGGTCTGCGAACGCCCGCTCTGGCGCATAAGCTATGTGACCATCAAACATAGGATTACCAATGAGTTCCTTCACGCATTCGACAGGATCCCGTAACCATAGCTCGACCTCCTCACCCAACATCTCTGCATTATCTCCCACCCTATTGCCTGTCACCGTCACCTTCTTACAGGACCATCCAGGGCCTTTCGGTAACTGGTCGACTTTGCGGAGGAACTCACGGTTGTTATGAAAACTTGGTTTCGTGCGGTTTTTGGTCTACTATGATGTTACGATTGTCTAACTCGGTTATAGTAAGAACTCACGATTGGAAGCTTCAGATACTCATCAGTACGTGTCTGTCCAAGGCTTTTGATGAGCCATTCTGCTAACTCCCATTCTTCCTGATCATCAAAAGGACCCCATCTTCGCTCTCCGGTATCCTTCTGGTGGTCGCTATACTGTTCAAAAGTGGTCTTGCCTTCACCAAGATCTGCTGCAGCGTTGCGTGGATATGGCTCGAAATATCGACCTCTCGAGGGTAAGTCGCCTTCATCCCCTACTTCTTCCACGCGTGCACGTTTAGATTGATGTGCTTGCTCGGGTGTTGGTGACCGGCTACGAGGGGGAGGAGGGGAAAAAATCCCCTCAATATCGATGTCGCCCATGGTGGAATCTTCACGGTCACTTGGATCTGCAGCTGCAGCAGCGTCGGTGTGGTGGTCGGGAACTTCGGCAGCATCATCATCGAACACGTTGACGGAATCGCATGTCCTCAAGATCTGTTCTTCCCATTTCTGACGACATTCTTTGCGCTTGGCGATGTGCTTCTTCAAACCACCCAAGGTAGGTAAAGTTTTGCGACAGTGGCCGCAACGGTGTTCAGGAGTAGCAGGCATTGACACTTTCAAGTTCAGGACACAATTTCACTTACACCCCCTAAAAATCGGGCTCCACACTCCGACATGTTCCGTAGTGGTACCTCCGACACATGACCAATCAAATAGCAGCAAGCACAATATTTCTAGTGGGTCAGGTGTAGTGGGTCGGGCATTCCATACGCGTGGACCGGCCCTCCAGCATTTATAGTCTCGACACAAAATCAACAAGAATAAGGTTTGTCCAGGACGCGTTGTTGACGTGTTGTGTTCACTCTCAGTTCGTTTAAAACAGGCGGTTTAATGCACCCTCAGCTGTTCCGCCCCCAAGTCCTGTCGACGCTTGCTCTCCCCCTCGCAAACCAGCTTCTTTTTCAGCCATGTCTCCTCAAGCTGTTCCCGCACGCCCTGCCAGCACCCGGCAACGTCGTGCAACCGAGAAAGAAAATTATCGTGGTATGTTTTCAGCCCGACATTCTTACTTTTCTCCTGGATATCTCACCTGTATCCTTCTTTCAGCTTCAGAGGTCAATGCTGCTGTCGGGCGCAAGGCACAGAAGATCAAGAAGGCCCATGAAAAAACGAAAAAGGTGGTCCGTGCAACACGCATGAATGATTCAGATGCCGACGACGACAACGAGTACGACAGTGAAGTCAACATGGACGAGGATACTATGGTATATCTCTTTTAATTGCTTGTTCTTATCACTGACCTAAATTTGTCTAGTTCTCGGACAGGAACGTGCAGACAAAGTTGTCTGCAAAGCCAGGACTGGCATTCCGCACCGGCAAAGTACCTGTAACAAAGCCCATGCTCACTCCTATCAGCAATGGCGTGCCTCGCAAAACCAGCACAAATAAAAAGGTCCAAAAAATCCAAGGCAAGTGTGACGTTTACCGATTGATCCTTTTTATGGTATGGACTGATCACACATTTTTTCAGAGCGCGACGTGGAAAGGAGAGCATCCCATGAGCATGAGGAGCTCCATGATCTCCCTGGGTTCGGTTCTGACGATGAAGGGGACAACCCATTCGACTACCCACCCGATTCTGACATCGAGATCGAGAATGTCAAAGCTGGTGGAAAGCGCTCTCGGGATGACACTGAAGACGAGGACGACGAGGATACATTACTCCCACAGATTCAAAAAGGTAACGACGGCTCTCGCCGTCACACAAAGGCCAGTGACTTTGATGATATCACTCAAGAAGTCCTTGCCGTCGCAATTACCGTATTCCGTTGCTTGATTTGCACCAAGGCTCCCTTCCCTGACTCACATGCCACGGAGACTCAATTCGCACAAGACGCTTGGAAGATGGCCTGCCGGAAGACTGGGCTGAATGTTCAGCTCACTCCGCCATTGATTCGAATGGTGATACACTCCTCCATTTGTCGTCCTTGTCTTTTGTCACTCACGTTTCCTCCATCTAGATCACCAAACGAACCTCGCATGCCCGTGGGGAACTCAAAACCAAGATTCGTTCTTTAGTTGGTCCAAGCTTTGGTCTACGCTCTGGTGGTCACAAGAGCATCATCAAACGCAATCGTCAGCGGGTAGAGGACCTCAAAGAGAACAACCTTTTTGCATACAGGGTAAGATGAAGTTCTAGTCTTCTACTAACCACCGACTGACGTTGACTCGGATGACACTACAGGACGTTGACGCAAGGAAAGGACTATACAAAGCCGAGATTTTACAGTCAGGTACCAACGACATGTGGTTCGCAAATCGCCATGACGAAGGTGTCATCTATCATCAGTATTTCGACCCCATGCCAGTGGAAACCATTGCGCTCGTCCTTACTGCTGTAAGTGCCAGCACATTGACTCCAGGTCGCCATCACTCGAACGTGACTGATTGTTTATACTTAGACTGAGTGTTGCATCGACGAGTGGGCAACTGGCATCAAAGAAGACATCAAGTTCACAGCTGCAGCCTATGCTGACGTCTACAAGGCTCACCTCAAGTGCCTCCTCAAGTTTGGCGAGCACACCCGCAAGTATGATCTCCTTGGTAAAATTCGTCGTGACCTTTATATCAACGCTCGGTGAGTATTCTTCTGGCTACGACGACACTGAGCTTACCGGGTTCTTTCTGCCTGATAGTTTCCACTCTGGTGCCGAGCCGACCACATCCCAGGCTGGTCCGTCACTGCCTGCTGATGCTTTTGAAGCCGCTTTAAGGGAGTACGAGGATTCTGCTACCGAGGACGAAAGTGAAGGTGAAGCGGCTCAAGAGGAGAATGATACAGATGAGGAGGTTGATGAGCATGCTGAGGAAATGAACATCGAAGGCGGGGACCAGTGGGTACAGGGATAAAAGTCTGCTTTCGGTGCTGCTTCAGGTTCAAATGTATCTCTCGAATACCTAATCAACAATGTTGCTCTTTCATGCCCGTTTCCCGACCACGATCTCCTCTGATTCTCGTCCCCTCCGTACTTCGGGAGTGCACACTATCACTCTATATTCTATTACATCCTAGTATGGTACTACAAGGCAATGCAAGTACATCATTCCGCGCGAGGATACTAGCCCCACTGTGGCAAGATGAAGTTGGTAACTGTAGCTACATTTCATTATACAGTCGAGGGAAAACTACACCGCTATCTAGGCTATCCCAGCTACATATGGCTCCGGGGTCACAGGTATTTTTCCTGATGTCAAACTGTCCTTCTTCACTACACAGAACCATCGCAAACGGTACGATGAGTTCAGAGGCTCGTAGACTCCTGCGTTGATCCAGCTGGGGAGGTAGCTCCCACCAGAGCGGACAGTCAGGTCGCTCCAGCAGGAACCACGCGAGGGATACGCGTTCGCGTAGCCCCCTGAGGCGCAGTAGCGCCTTCAGAGAATTCCCCGACGGGAATCGATTCCCTACCCCTGGACCCAATGGGTACCAGGAGATGGAATTGCAAAGGTATCGTGCCCTCATTAGAGAGCGTGTAGGTGGTCCTTGAGAGGACGTACCTGAGATTAAGGGCAGAAAGCCCACTGCACCACCAGCCTACGGCGGCACGGACGACATCGAAAAGTGGGAAGCCTGGTTTCTGCCCCACTTACAATGGTTATGCCTTAGCCGTGCAGTTGGCGACAAGTATGATGCTAGGCGCATCGACTTCACCAGTGGTTGTAGTATTTGCCCTCTTGAACTGGCATTTGCCACAATGGATATTCGTGGATTTGATGGTAACTACCACATGGGGTCATTTGGCCATTTTTGTGGCTGTTGGGGCTGGCCCAAAATGGGCAGTATTCAGACCCAGCCTTGAAAGGCATCTCTGCACACCAGCTGAGTTTGAAATATCTCTACATGTTTTGGGCGCTTTTTGAAGTGTCCAAAAGCGGAAATAAACACCACAACACCCAAAACATATCCACAAATGGCAACAACAAAATATCAGGCTTTCCCACACTCCTCCCCAGCCTCTTTCTGCTTCCTCCTGCTCCCCCCTTGATATGTATTATATACCTATGGTGTAGTTTAGTAATATAGGGTATAAACAAATATATTTATCAATTTGGTTCGCATTTTTGGGCCCTGTACAGTCCAATATAGCCCAATTTGTACCTACCCCTGGTTGCACACATTCCCCCTTGGCCTCCCTTTTCAGGGGATCATCCCTGGGAATGTAAATGGTATTTTAGGATGTATTAGACAATTATTGTCTGCTTGTAAAGATTCATAATTTGTCCCTACATCAATGAATATGCTGGTTTCCCCCCTGAGACAAATTTTGTTCGCATTTTTGAGCGGTTGGCTGTGGGGGCCTCATATATTGGATATGGAGTCTTCATATATGTATTTACAATGTGTCAGGAGATCAGATGACCAGGGGCAATCCTTGACTCTGGGTGCCCACCCCCTCCTCCTGGTACTTCTCCCCTGGGAAAATTGTTCTGGCATCTGGATCTACCAGGGAGTTCACCCATAGTGTTTTATATGGTATATATGATGTATTAATACCCATGGTCCTGAGGGTGGGGGCTCTGAAGAGGTCCTGAATGGATAAATCCCTAAATACAGGTATAGGGGGTGAGGAGACCAGGATGCTCCCTAGGAGTGATCCTATGCTTGCTAAAATACACAAACAGTTTCCCAGGCTTCATATGGTCCATACACAACTGGGGGACATAGTTGAGGCGCCCTAAACAAGCCCAGGAACCAGTGGGGACAGCAGGGACTATTGTCAGGATTGACTAGAGATCACTCCAGGAAACCACAACAAAAGACAAGTAAAGAGGATAGATGATAGTATTGAGAGAGTGCTAACTTGTACAAGAAAGACCAGCGTGAAACTGGAGTGCTATGACTACTAACTACTGTTTATATACCTATTGGAAATGTGCACAGACCTAGCCATGCGTAGTCCGTGAGGCGTTACTAGAACGTTCCTCGGTATTTGTAATACTACTACGAATGTCTTTACAAAATAGGAATGCGCTATGATAATAGGAGGTGGAGGAGGAGGACGGGTTTGAGAAGGATAAGAGGCGGGTGGGAAAGGGGAAAGGAGGACTTCATTAAATACTGGGTGAATGGGTTTCCACGTTGCTGGGATACGGAGATGATATGAGGATTCTCCGATCTTTTTGATAATATTGAAAGGTCCATATTGCTTGTCGTTGAGTTTCTTAGCCGGACGATCGGTGATTACGTGAGTGGCTTCTAACCAAACCTTATCTCCAGCTTTATATTCTCGAGACGGCCTTTGCGATTTGTCATAGAACTGTTTCATATCTTCAGCAGCTCGTGTCAACGCGGCTTCGGCTTCAATCTAACTTCTTTTCACTTGGTCTACGAATTGTTCAGCAGATTCCAATTTGATTTCCATACGGATATTAGAGCCTTTCCACGGGTGTTGTCCAGAATTCAGGAAGAAAGGGGATTGTCCAGTGGTGGTGGAAACTTTGTCGTTGTAGGAGAATTCCGCTAGGGCTAACCATTCGGACCAGTCAGATTGCCTGTGATTCATGAATATTCTCAGGTAATGTTCTATTTCCTGATTGAGGTGTTCTGTTTGTCCGTCTGTCTGAGGATGGTAAGCCGTGGATGGATTCATCTGGACTCCGAGGATTTTGTAGAGGTCGGTCATGAAGTGTGATATGAATTGTGATCCTCTGTCACTCACTAATGACTTTTCTCGGGAATCCATGATGAATCCAAACATAGTCGTGGAAATTACGAGCGACTCCTTCTGACATTATTTCCATGTTGAACGGAATTGTGTGAACCATTTTGGAAAATCAATCAACAACTACCATTATGCCGTCATAACCCTTTGACTCGGGTAGTGGACCAACCAGATCTAACAATATGAGTTCCCAGGGTTTTTTAGGGATTTCATTTGGTCTAAGCGGCGCAGCGGGCTGATGTCTAGGTCGTGTCCTTTGGCAGGTTTCACAGCCGTCCACATATTTCCGTATATCTCCGAGGATGCAAGGCCACCAGTAGTTGCGTGTAATGAGTTCATGCATCTTATATCTACCAGGATGTCCGGCAATCACCGAGTCGTGATGTTCTCGGATGATTTCCTCACGGAGTTTCTGGTCCTTCAGGACATAAATCCGATCTTTCCACATGACAACGTTGTTGTTATCCACCCAATCGGGATCCTTAAGCACAAGCATCTTTGTCACAACTGTGTCTTTATTGTTGTAGACGTGCTTTATTTGCTCTAGGAATTCCGCATCTTTGCCTTTTATGATGAGTTCAGAACAGCAAAAGAATTCAGGTTTCAAAACGACAATGTTTTCGTTGTCACTCTCCCCCCTGTCATGATCCGCTCGTCTCGACAGAAGGTCAGCCTTGGCATTTAGACAGCCGGGGACGTGATGGAGCGTGAAATGGTAGTTGCTAAGCTCCGTAGTCCAACGTGCCTGCCGACGATTAAGCTTCTGAGGTTTTTTGAAAAACTCCAAGTCCTGGTGATCTGTGCAGATCTCAAAGACCTCTTTGGCTCCCATGAGGTGGTGACGCCACTCTGATAACGCCGTCATGACTGCAAGAAGTTCCCGATCGTAGATTTTGTAATTTCTTTCCGTTTCTGTAAGACTTTTGGAAAGGGCGATCGGTCGCCAGTCTCCGTTCTGCTTTTACAGCCCCAGTCGCATGTCCAGAACAGTCTGATTCCACCTTGTAGGGATCATCGTCTGTGGGAATAGCAAGGACTGGTGCTGAGCCAACGCGTTGTTTAATTTCAGCGAAGGCAGCTTCTTGTTCTTTTTCCCATGCCCATTTGGCTTTTCCCGTCAGGCTTGTGAGGGGTTTCGCAATTTCACCATAACCTCTGATGAACCAGCGATAGAAATTTATGAATCCAAGAAACGCTTGAACATCGTGTTTGCAGGAAGGTGTTGGCCAATCTAAGACCCCTTTGACTTTTATGGGATCCATTTTGACACAACCCTCGGAAATTATTAGTCCGAGGTATTCCGTTTCTAAGGATTTGAATTCACACTTTTCCGGTTTCACGAAGAGGTTATTTGCACGGAGTATTTCTAGTACATGTCTTGTGACTATTCTATGTTCCTCCAGCGTCTTGGTGAAGATCATGATGTCATCCAAATATATCACCACTGTTCCTTCATTGATCAGATCTTTGAACAGATCGTTTATCATTTGTTGGAACGTGGCTGGGGAGTTGGTTAATCTGAAGAACATGACTAATGGTTCGAATAAGCCGTGATTGGTTCTAAACGCTGCTTTCCATTCGTCACCTTCTTTGATTTGGATGTTATTATATCCCCAGCGTATGTCTAGCTTGGTGAAATATTTGGCCCCTTTGAGCTTATTGACGAGCTCCTGTATCAACGGAAGAGGGTATTGGTTCTTAACGGTGATATCATTCAGTTATCTGTAGTCTTGTACCAGGCGAAGTTTTCCATCTTTTTTCTTTACAAAAAAGAAGGCGGATGCAAAGGGTGACTTCGACGACTGGATGCGTCCAGATCTGAGATTTTCTTCGATAAACACGTCAAGCTCTTTTTGTTTGTCTGGGCTAAGATTGTACACCTTGCAATCTATGATGTGTTCCCAGGAATGAGCTCTATCGCGTGGTCCCATGGTTTCCGCAGTGGCATTTCATTGAATGATTCTTTTTGAAATACCTCTGCATACTCCCAATATTTTTCCGGGACCATTTCTTCGAAGGTTTTCACCATTTTAGACTTATTTGCTTCAGCCGCAAGTAACATGGACGAGGTAGTTTGCGCCCTTATGTAACTTTGCCAGTCGAAAGCGAAGAGTCTTTCCCCTTCCTCAAGGTGAGCCTCTGGATCATCGAACCGTTCCACGGAATCATCCTCCGGTTGTTCTGCCAAGCGTATGTAGTTACAGCTTTCAGGGCAAGAATTGAACTGTAAGGTACCAGTGCGCCAGTGCACGGACGGATTGTGGAGTACTAGCCACTCGTGTCCGAGGAATACATCATGTGTCCCAAGCGAGGTTACCGCAAGGGTTAGACGTTCCACATGATCAAGGACACATAAGCGTACGTCAACACACTCGGAGATAGATCCTCCCGAGTTCATGGATCCGTCGGCATTATAGACTGGAACTGCACACGGCAATTTCCGTGTAGTAAGTCCATTTGATTCGACAAATTTTCAGTCGATACAGGAACCAGTACAGCCACTATTGAGCAATGCGGTGATAGAGAAGGATCTCTGATCATCCAGCGTCGTCATTGACACCTTTACATCTGTCTGATGTCCGCCAGTGCCACGTATGTACTGTTTTGGCAGTCTTAATTCCCATAGGGCTTCAGCCGCCACTTCCTCAGGTAAGGCATTGAGTTCGTCAACAGTCTGTTGACTTACTTCTTTTGATCATTTGCCATGAACCCAAGTGTCCAGAAGGAGCACTAGAGTAGGGGGCTGACCTCGGTCCTCTACCCTAGTAATCGAGAGACACGGGGTCCCTTGACAGAAAAAGAGAAAAACAAAAAAAAAGGCCCCCAATAAGGAGGCCCACCCAGATGCCTTGATTGCTGCAATGAAGGCACTGAAGAACAAGTTCGCAACAGAGCGAGCTCGCGTCCCCTCACAGCGGACAATATCCCGACTCTTCAAGCCAACTGGCTCGAATGTTATAAAGATATCATGGGGGGCATACCGCCCCACATGCCACCTCTTAGGGAGGTAAACCATAAGATACCGCTCATTGACAAGGATGCGTGGTATCAGTATCATCTACCCTGCTGTGCGGATTCGATGAAACCTCTCCTCATGGAGAAGACTCGCAAGTATTGCGAGGCCAGATGGTGGGAAGTAGTGTGTGTGCCACAGGCGGCACCCATGCTCTGCATACCGAAGAAGTCCGGTAAACTACGTACAGTAGTTGATTGCAGGAAATGCAATGAAAACACCCAAAAGGATGCCAGATGTCTCGGACTACATGAGTCCACTGTCAGGAATGACGAAGAACGGACATCCATTCCATTGGCACCCAATACAACAACAGTGCTTGGACGCCATCAAGCTCCTAGCTTGCAAGGCTCCAATATTGAAGCCCATAGACCCCAGATGGTTAATACCCATCTGGTTGATTTGTGACACTTCTATCTCTGGGATAGGAGCCCTGTACAGCCAGGGGCCGGACTGGAAGACATGCAGGCCCGTGGGCTTCATGTCTAAAAAGTTCTCAGATGCACAGCATCACTATGCTGTGCACGAGAGGGAGGTGTTAGCCATCCTCGAAGCCCTCCTCAAGCGGGAGGACAAGCTTCTTGGGTATAAGTTCCATATAGTTACAGATCATAAAGCCCTCGAGTTCTTCAAGACTCAGAAAAAGCTATCGAGTCATGGAGTACTTTGCTCGCTTCGACGCAGACATTGTCTACGTCAAGGGCAAAGCAAACATCCTAGCCGATGCCCTGTCTCGATACTTTGAGAATGACACCCCTGAGGACAGGTGCCCCCCTCACGAGGTTGCGAGCGCAGATGCACGCCTGGACCCTGAAGGGGACTCCCGTTTGGGAGGATGGTCGAGCTTAGAGCTCAACGAGTAGAAGATACCACCCGGCGTGCATCTCGATGCCTTTGCGAGAAGGTCGAGCCACACCAGGTGGAGGCCGCCAAAATGGCGGCCCACACTGAAGCAGGTAGAGAAGAGACATCATTGTCCCAGGACGATGACAACCCCACTCTACTCGAGTCGGCGGGAGACGGGTTGCCTCTTAGGCAGCATGTTGAAAAGACGGATAATTTCCTGTGCGACATGTGCACAGGATATGTGGGAGACCATATATTCTCCAAGATCATGGAGAAACCGGGAGAACACCCCGCCTTCACTCTATGTGAAGGATACCTCCATACGAAGAATAGAGGTGGAGAAGAGGTACTTTGCATACCCAACTCCACCAGCAACGGCAAGTCCATCACTGGCGTAATAATAGACCAAGCACACACAATGCTTGGTCACTTCAGCGCACACAAGACCACTGACTATATTCGTCGGTGGTACTGGTGGCCATCATGGAGAGCAGGGTCATCCAGACGCACTACGCCAATAGGCGCAGGTGGGATGAGCCCGATGTTAACGTCGGGGACCTTGTCTATTTGTCCACACAGAACTTGACTCTGCCCAAGGGCAGAGCGCTGATGTGCTCGCGGGCGGGCCTAGAGGCAAAACCCAAAACCTAAAGAACAAACAAACAAACAGTCTGTCTGCTAGTGTGAGACTGGGAGAGCTGCAACCGTGCGAGTGAGTGCGAGTGGTTGGTGAGCGAGTCTGGTTACTAAGCTGCGGGGCTGCTGGAATGCAAGGGAGGAATAGGAAAGGAGGGTCAAGTCTCTTGTAGATAGGCTACCTGCGGAACTAGTCTGATGGGTGCGAGGATCTCCAACTAGGATCTCTGAGTCTTGACTGGGTGACAGCTGAGGTCAGTGAGGGGAAAGGGGGTTTGGTTAGTATAGGATACAACTCAATCGCTGGTCAAGATACACAGCAAGCAAGTATAACTGAGTGAGACTGCCTGAATGCAAATGCAATCGCAAAGCAAACAAGGTCATCGAAGTCGTTGGTTGAGACTGCTAGGACAACAGTAGACTGGATTGCGATTGGGTCTGAGACCGGTCGCCCAAGCTATACACTGTTGCTAAGGTCGAGAGACTGAAACTGGATCGCTGAGGGGATACACTGGTCACTAGAGAGTCGCCGAAGGGGAGAGAACGCTAAAGAGTACGAACGCCAAAGGGGGAACACCAAGGGGGTAGTACACTAATGAGCCGCCAGAGGGGGAAACACTATAAGTGATATACGCTACCAACAAGTCAAAGACTCTTGGTCGTGCTGTTACTTAGAGATGTGGACTTCAAAATGTGAGCTGAAGAAATGGGGTGTGCTTCACTGTGGTCTACAATACAAGGATGCCTACTTGTACTACAATCGGTCTGGCAGCTACTCTATCCCTGATACGCAGTCCATGCATCTCGGAGAGCGTGTACCTTTGGAACCACGACTCTGCAACTCCACGATAGTGACCGAGGAGTCAATAATGATAGAGTGTGATCGTCAACATCATGGAAGCGTCAGGAAAGCGGATAGCGGTGCCCTGGGTCAAGGGTGATCGGACTTGATGTGGGTTGATGCTGACTCACCTCATTTGATGGGCAGGGGCACTCATGTGCTAACCAAAGCGTCGGGGATGCTTGTGATGTGAGGGTAGAGAAGCCCAGGGCCTAGGGGAAGGGCTGAGGGTGTAGGACGTAGGGGAATGACGCGTGCTTGTGAGTCAGAGGAACCCACAGCATTCCAGGTGTTCGCGAAGGCTTCTTGCCAGTCGCCGAGGTGGAGTCATGTTCGCGGATCAGCCACCGGATGCTGTGGCGCTTTGCGAAGTCAAAAAACATAGGATATTGGTCGTATCCGGGCTTAGATGGACACGAGGCTCATCAGTGTGTAAACTTCTACCAAAGTTTATAGGGCCTTTCAAGGTCCTTGAGTGTCATCATGACACTTTGAACTACGTCCTTGAACTCCCGCAGGAGTTAAAGGACAGACATGTAACATGAGCCAAATGACGACTTGTTTTTCCCGTGCTGGGACACCAAGGTCTTCTATAACTTTGGTGTCGACAACGAGGCCGAATGGCTCATCGACAAGATTACCGTGCACAAGTGGGACAGTAATCATATTGAATTTTTAGTCAAGTGGAATCTTGGGAATTCCACTTGGGAGCCCTACACTGAGTGTAAGGAGCTCAAAGCTCTAGATAATTATCTAGAGCTCGCTGGCGTGCATAGCCATAGAAGGACGCGTACCCGTAAGCGATCAATCACTTACAAGCCTAGGTCGGGCGGTGGAAGTAGAGCTACCCATTTTGGGGTAGCCCTCGTACCTGAGGTACAATCTTATCATTCATGATAAGATAGAACCTCCAAGTGAGGTGACTCGTTCCGTGTACAGCCACATGTTGCAGAACGGCGGGGTTCCAAACCATAAAAGTTCTATCAGTGCCCATTACTGAATCAAGGGAGCCCGGTCTCCAAGTTATCACCCACAAATACGTGTGAATGTGATCGTAAGCAAAGTTTAGCAGCATCAGTAAGTCCCTAAGCTTTATTCTATTCTCGTCATTGTTCCAGGCGACGTTGAGACTCTTTTGCTCAACGTGCCAGTTGCCATTGAGTCTTTGTAAGTCATCATCCCGAGTAATGTTAGGACCCCCGTGTGGTCAACGTTAAGCTCAACGATAGGACCCCTCTCGTCATCGTTCCAGGTGATGTCGAGACACCTTTTGTCATCATTACCTACAGTGATAAATCTGTAAGAAGATTGTACGGAATCATATGGATTCCATGTTTGAGGTATTTCTGTGAGAACCAGACACAGCTTCAGTTCGCAAACAATCTATCTTCTGCCAGGACAGATATTCCTGTAGAACTTGCGTACACTTAAATAGCCCAAGTAGGCCACGGCAAGCACGGTAGTAACATTTGACTGAGTATTGTGCAGCGCTTCTGCTTTAATATTCTCTCGATCAAAGTAGTCTCAAGGACTGCAAGTATTTTGTTAGTTCTTCTTATTCTTCGCAGTCGTAAGCGATTGATTGCCACGTTACCTAGTTCTCAAGCTAGTAGAGTCAAACCATTGACTACTAGACGTTCTTGAGTCTAGTGTTCTTATCCTAAGTCAAGTGTTTCTGCTGAACATCGTAAGCTTTAGCATGCTCACCCACGTATTACGTATCTGTAATCTCAATCGGAGATTATATTATCCGCTCAAACTCTAGTAACAGTGCAACCCACTTCTAGAGCTCATCTTGCATCGTGCTAGAAGTCAACCGATTGACTTTGCCTTGTTCACCGTATTCAATCGTATCACCAAGAAGGTATCCCCTAGCAGTCGTCAGCCACTTTATCCTAGCAGATTGGGAAACTCATACTATTCTGAGTCCACCACAAATGACCACATTATTAGCCGTTGGTATCTGTCTGAACCGCTAACCGTGGAGGATAGTGTTTGGTACCATTGTCTGAAAACATATTAAACACCATCCTAAGAAGACAACACTCGCACAAGATGGGGCCCGGTTGGATGTTTGAGCCCTTGCAGGGCACAATCGTCCATCAGGGCAAGTGTCCTGAGTGTGATGGGTACACCCATCACCTCCACTCTGGCTCTAGGGCCGGGAGCTCATTGCTGGCTGGCATGTTGGAGGACCATGAGGCCTTCTACGCCCGCCAAGCAAACAAAGGATTGCTGTGAGGCAGCATGACCTCCACGTACCGCGAGGAGCACAACTACATGGAGGACCGAGTCCAAATGCTCGAACGTGAAGTTCAAGTAATGGAGTTGATGCTTGCACGAGTGTGAGCAGAGCGTGACACCACTGAAAGGCATCTGAAGGAAGTGCTCTCCCTTCAAGAGGGGAGGGAGCATGCTGGCATGCTTCCACAACCCTCAGCATCAACAATTCCCACAAAGGGAATCCCAGCCAAAGCCCCCTGGAAAAGAACATCGGTATGTGGCTGGAGACGCCCGTACCAATGTGTTGTCCCGCCTAGATTGTGGGCTCGTTGTTCCTGTGAGAGACACGGCCAAGAAGGCCATTCCTTTCTTTGTGTCTACCTGCGAGGTAGACGAATTCTTGGCCACCGCCCATCGGGTGGGAGACTCTCAGCGCTTCAAGCGCCTGAGGGGGGCCAAGGAGTATATCTCCGCGGCCAACAAGGCCGCCAGCTCTGCAACTGCCGCGCAGAAGTACACCATTAGTAAATGGACAACTCCCGCATGGCTCAAGGAGCATCGACAAGAATGTCGATCGGAACGGCGCCACTTCCAAAGGCAGCAAGACTTCCTCGTCTAAGAAGAAGACAAAGAAGTCTGCGGCTGGCGCGAAGACGGCCCTGGCCCAACCACGCTGACAGTGTCCCCCGAGGAGTGGAAAAACTAGCACAAGCACCACACTACCCCACTCCGCAGAGTACAACTCCTCCACGGAGGAGGTGTTGACATCCACACAGTGCAAGGAAGGCTCTTGGTAGCCAACCTTGCACCTGAGCTCACGCGTGAAGCGGGAGCTTCTGAGCGATGCCGCACAATATTCCATCAGTGTGTGGCCGAGCTCATCACAATTCCTGGGTTCTACCAGGAACATGTTGAGGTACTTGGCCTCAACATAAATGCCACCAGGACGTTCCGCTGGTACAACGACAACCTCAACAACCTCACGGTTGCAGATGTGGCGTGTTGGCTGGCCGAGAACGGTGTCTCCCTCGCTGAGGTAGACAACGCCTGGGTGTTCGCTGATGCCTGGCTGCTGGACTACATCCATGCAGCCGGAGGGACACTGGATCCAGCGTCTCGCGTGGAATTGGATGCCCTCCGTGAAGAAGGGCAAACCTACCCCAATGTGCGCTCGCTCAAGGACCACTACCGAGTGGTCCAATGTGCTTGGCGCAAAGGTATTGAGCCCCTGCAGACAAGCATGGCAACTCATCGCCTTTCAGCTGAGCAGATTGCTCAGGAGCCCCTGGCTCCGTCCTCCATCGTGTCTATGCCCCACAACCAGGACGTAGGCGCAACGGTCACTAGACCCCCCAAAGGGGACTGACCACTGTTGCCCTCAGGCAATGTCAACACTAGCAAGCGCGGGGCTCCCCCGCCTAGGCTCAGCGAGCCCACAACGTCTGTTGCCACTGGTGGCAACAACCCCCGTCGCGACAATGCGAGGATAGACGACGATGCCCTTGATTACAGGGACGTGCGAGGATAGACGACGATGCCCTTGATTACAAGGACAATGGAATGGGTGCCCCTTAGTAGAGGCACCCTCTACTCAAAAACCCAAACCTTGTAGGTTCGTTGTTATATACCCTAGGGTATAGCCCCTCCTGGTCAGAGCCCCTAGTGGTCTCTTGTTGGGGGGAGTGTAAGGGCTGTGCCCTTACTTATTTATTGATTTAATTACTTACATGAAAACACTTATCAATGGTATAAATATCTGATCTCTTATCTAAGATCAGTAGACTACTCCTTGTACCCTTGATTCACCATAGAAATACCAGCCAGGTCATATTCTATTGAGTGAACTAAGGATTGGAAGTCTACAATAGTGTTTAACAGTACTACTCAACCTTACATCTATGGCCTGTTTCAAGTGTTGTGTGCCCTAAAGCCCTACATCATAGAGGTGCACAACCTCATCGTCGAGGTAGACTGCCGATCGATCAAGGGCATGCTGGCCAATCCAGACCTGCATCCAGGGGCGAGTATGAATCGGTGGATCATAGGCATTCTGATGTTCCATTTCGAGCTAGTGCACGTGCCTGGGGTGAATCATGGGCCGGATGGTCTGTCGAGGAGGCCACCGCAGCTAGGCAACGAAGAAGAACCTTATGATGAAGAAGAACCTTACAACATCAACGATTTCGACGAGTTGGTGGACCAGGCATATGGGTTTCTCAATCTCGTGAACCCAGACCCTGTTGTCTACGCGGCAATGGTGCAGAAGGCGAAGCTAGTGTTAGCAAACGAGGTAGTGGCAGCAGGGGCAGTGCCGAAGGAGTTCGCAGATGCGTCTTATAGCAACATACCTCAATCAGTGAAGGCGGGACTGGAGGATGAGAGGCTGGCGCAAGTGCGGGAGTGGTTAACAACAGCAGAGCGACCTGCAACACTCAGCGATGAGGAGTTTGCGGTCTTCGCGAGGTTTGCAGCGCATTTCTTCCTAGCAGGTGAACAACTCTATTCAAAGTACAAACAGGAGCATCATCTGTTGGTGTTACCTTGCAAGCGGTGATGGGCAGTTCTGGTTGGAGGACACAACAACATAGGCCATAAGGGAGTTATAGCGCATTTGCTGTTGAGATTTTGGTGGCTGCAGATGGGTGAAGACATTGTGTGCTATGTGAAGACCTGTCACATTTGCCAGACGAGGCAGACGAGGCATATTCTCATCCCACCATGGTCGTGATGCCTGCACTGCTGTTCGCCAAGGTGCACATTGACACTATGCACATGCCAGCGTCAGGAGGGTTCAAGTATATTGTCCACCGTTGCTGTTTGGTGACGCACTACCCAGAAGCGCAGATGCTTCGTTCGGAGATGGCGCAGACACTCGGCACTTGGCTGTTCGAAGACATCCTTTGTCGCTGGGGAACACTTTGCAAAATCATATTGGACAATGGACCCATGTTCCAAGGCGTTAGCGCATCTCGAAGGACATTATCCAGTCAAGCATATCAGGATTTCAGGTTATAACTCACACATGAACGGACTCGTTGAGCACCCGCACTTCGATATTTGTCAAGCACTCTACAAGGCTTGCAATGGAGAGCAGTCAAAATGGCACATGGTGTTTCAGTCAGTCATATGGGCGGATTGAGTGACGGTAAGGAAGCATATGGGGTGTTCACCTTATTTCGCTGCGACAGGGACTCACCCCATCCTGCTGTTGGACATCATCGAGGCGACATATTTGCTGCTGCCACCAGAAGCAATACTTGATACTACGGATCTTATTGCGCATTGAGCTATCGCGCTGCAGAAGAGGTGTTCGCAACTACAACTTATCCATTCGAAGGTCTATCAAGCTAGGCTTCAAGCAGTGTAGCGTTTCGAGCTGGAGAACGCAGCCTCAATCACTGGACGCATATTCGACAAAGGGGACTTGGTGGGTGACATTGTAATATATACACCTCCTAATGATATTTTGAAGCTAAAAGGGAGTATAATTTTAATTTAAATATGATTAACGAATAATATCTTCTCAAAATACTCAGATCTTTCATCCTGGACCAAATGGTCTTCACCTATAACTGATCAAGCTCTAAGATAGGTTGGAGATGTTATCTATAATACTATATCTCAAAATAACTTAAAGACCATGATTAGGCATCATCAGATGGTGTCATCAGTACCCTGTGTACAATGGGGGAAGAGGTTCAAGCCATGGTCTTATTGTGTTATGAGACCTATTAGATCTTATATTACCTTAGGAGGAAGCACAGGAGATGGTTACACTGCATACTCAAGCCTCCCTGGAGACTCTATAGAGAGTATAAAGGTTTTTTAAGTATGTATGAGTTAGTACTTATTATTGTGTTAGTGTTGTCAATTGACTAATATATTGCTACAGGATTCTGATACAATTATTTAAATCATTCTGTTTGTAGCTCCTGATGTGCATAAATTCCTACAAAGCACTTCTTCAGATATAGAGATGTTATACACAGGGGGCACAAATGCAAATCTGTTTTATTGCACAGGTTATATTAATCCACAGCATTGTGACAAGGATATTGACCTATCTGTCTGTTACCAGTTTAAGAAAGTGGGGAAACCAGATAACTTTAACTTTATCTATAGTCAACAGGGAATGTACATTCAGACTCAGCCTCAGTGTGTTTGGTGGTTCAATTCAGATGATGTTCACTCTATATTTGTGAGTGAGAAGCCTCCAGAACAGCAGGGTGGGGCTTCAGTAGCTTCTACCCCAGCACCTGTGGTGTCCACTAGTGGTTATAATGTACTATAGAGAAAGGATGTCAACTATCTAAGGTATTTACATGAGGTGATAGAAAGGTGTGCTGATAGAGATACACGGTGGGCTGAGCTTCATGCTTGATATATTGGTTTTGGACTATTCTTTGTAAACACTATATGTATGTTGTTTTTGTCTTGTTATCTTTTTGTGTGCCAACATAATATGGACTCTGTCTTCAATGGAACAGCCTAAGAAATTTTTCCAGTCATCTCATTGGAAAAGAGTTGGACAACCCCACCCATAAAGTTAGAACATAACACTGCAGTAGCACTGTTGAAATTGCCATCTAATGAAATCGGCTGGTTCATCTGCCTAGTGAATTGGTTGACAGAAGAGAGACCTAAAGTACTCACTTTCCAAATAAGAATTTTGCAAGAGTTACTGTGTTTGAACCACTAGGACATAATATATGTCACTAGGCTTAAGAAGCTGACATCTATTTGATGGACATACCCAGAAGGTCTGAGTGTGTTGATTTTACAGTACATAATGTTAACTAGGGTGTTGGCAGGATTAGACATTGCAGAGCTATGATGTGGAGAAGGAGATATAGATGTAACATTATATAATACTAGTTATGCTAGGTGGATTCTGATCTGGTTTAAAATTGGTCTACACTCCAGAATCATCATTTTCCAAAGATACCAGATCTTCAGTACTGTCTGATGATAGCACAAGTAATGGTGTCACATTAACTGTGCCCCCTTAATAGCATAATGATGGACTGCAATGCTATATGTTTATAGTTAGAACATGTTACAGTAAGTTTCTTTTATAAGTTTTACACTCTTTGGAATGATTAGCTACAGAAGGCAGTGTCAGGGCTGCAATATAACTGGTGTAATAATAATGTTTAGGATTTGTCCTATGATATCCAGCAAATACTCTATGTTTAAAGCCCCAAATTAATTCTGGTCTTGATGAGTGCTTATTCGCACTTGTGATGTAGACAGTGTCTAATTTGAATTAGCCCCAATACACACCACTTCCAGGTGCACAACTATTTACATGATATACAAGAGTAGTTCACTATAACAACCCCAACAGTACAGAAGAAGTGAAAGGCTTCCTCTAGTATAGATAAGGGTTATAAAGGGTAAGAAAAACTGAGGGAGACTTGAGTATAGAATAAGAGATGATAGCTGGAGGGAAATTTAGAGGTGGTAAGTAGAGGTGGTAATTTAATTGATATCTGAAATAAAGTACAAGTATATATTAGAGCAGTATCTATAGCACAGAGTTGGGCTGTGCTTTGAAATGTAAGTGGATACCATAACTGGAAACTGCTGCTACAAAGTATGAGGAAATTATAAGGTAAATGTTACTTCTCCATGATCGTACAAAATAAAACAACTAGTTTTAACACACTTATTCTATCATTCTACTATCCTTATTATCCTCTCTATGACCCAGAACAAAACAATCAATCTCAATACACTCATCTTTTCTTGGCAGGAAAAAAGGACTTAGGAAAAATCAAGCCACTTTCTCTTTAGTGACTTATCCCAAACACTATATAAAGATCCTCAGAAAAACCTTTACTAGAACAAAAACTCTTTCTCATGCCTCACCTCTCTCAATCTAAGACATGGGAACTGGAGAAGCCAACCTGTGCAAAAACAGAGCTTGGTACTCTGTATTCCCTGTCTGGGGTGAGTGATAACCCTCTGTTCTACTCCCTCTGTTCTACCTGTACTTCTATTCCCTTTGTTTCCAAAGAGCTCTGTGTTGTCATCACCTTTATTTTGTTTCAAGGGTTATCATAACCCATAACCTCTTTCTGTAAAAGCTACCTTGAAAACTAGACAAAAAGAGTCTTTTTCTCTCCCCCTTTCTATATACTAACTCAGTGGTTGATACCACCTACTCATTCAGCGACAACAAAATAACATACTAAGTTATAATAAGTCACAATACTAAAGGAATCAGATGTGACAAGGAGGCTATGTGGCAAATTGTCATATTTCATGCAGCCACGTGCCCGCATATACTATTCCGAGTCTTTTCCAGACAATCCCGCATCACTCCGCCTTTTCCGTCTAACAATTGTTGGACTTAACGATTTCTAGACTCGTCCTTCCATCTCCGCTTCTCCGGACTCTCCGCCGGTCCCTCGGACCAAACACTGCCTCATCAAATCTTCAGTATGTTGTCAGTTATAGTTTTGTTTTATTATGTATTGCCTTATTCTAGTCTCCATACTAACTCTATTATTTATCCTCCGTCTGTCATGCTAATCCTATGTACATAGCCCCCTCCGTTTTCCGGACCCACTCTGTTCTCTGAGTACATTCCCCTCTAACTTTACTTATTGTTTCTTGCACCGGTTTCCAGCTACTGTACCCACACACACTCCGTGGCACAGCCCGACTCCGTACTATAAATACTGCTCTGATGTAACCTTGTACTTCAGTTCGAATATCATTCTAATCACCTCCTCTGTGTTCCACCTCTAGTTCCCTCTCCAACTATCTTCTCTAAGTCTAATCTAAGGCTTCCTCAGTTTCCTCTGTCCTCTGTATCTCTCCGACCACTTCCGTCCTACTTCCAAAATACGGAACTGAACTCGGACAAAGGCGCAGCATATAAGCTGAAGCCGATGTTCCACTCTGAGCTCCGGAACCAGTTTGTTCCCTTCTATATACTTCCCTACGCTTACTCCCTAGTCTGGAGTTCCCCGGAAAGCACTGGAGGAACCAGATTTAACACGAATATGCATAGCATTAGTTTGACAATCAGAAGATACATAATAAAGATGATGGAAACTAAGGAAAGGCAGCGTATAATAAAAGACACTGTAGAAAAAACATGCAGAAGTTCTGGTGAGGTTGTGTTTGATCCAAGAGACCAGTGGAGTATCTGCAGTAACTGGAGCAGAGGTATTGACTTGAGAAATTGCTATGTCCAACAAATGTTAGACGGAGGAAAGGACTTGGAATGGATTAAGTGGGCACATGGCTATATGGGATATGACAGCCTCTCAAAACTCAGACTCTTTCTCAGAACCACTACAGGAACAGAACCTAACACAATCTGTATGGGGTATTGTGGTTAAATGCTTCTCTCTTCTCGCTTTTCCTTGATGCATTTTTAAAGTATAGTTCCTACAGATCAAAAAAATACCCATTTGTGCAAAATCTCCCCCCCTTTCCTTTTTTATTATATTTCTGCTGACAATCACCCACATCCATGCTTGCTCCATCTTGAAATTGTGGACTATTGGATCTACCAGTGTCAACACCATCAGGTCTATCATAGCCTGCCAAGACATTGAGGCTGACCAGACAGAATCAGCAATCTGTGAGGTAAGCATCTCCACTATATCATTCTCCTAATGAAATGCAGTATGTCTACAAAATAGTATTGCTGCTCCCTGCACTCCTCCAAATGGAGGAGCAAACACAAACATTGGGAACACCCAAAAGATACAGAACACAGCAAGAAATCCTATCAGCCCTTGGAGTTGCTACATCTTTATACTCAATAGATTGTGCAACTAAAGCTTTAGTGGTTGGTAGTGAGAACATGGATTATTGACGAACCTAGCATCCCAAATACAGCACAGGACAACCACCATTCATTAATTCCCTATCCAAATGACCCTCGCTCGCTATATTCATCTTATTACAGCATGCCAGCATTTATGACATCAACAACTAAAATAAACACAATGCACTTACATGTCTCTTTCATTTTCCCCACATCCTGTCACCAGACGCCGTCCAATCATTCACCACGCTAATTATATCTTGACACCCGCTGAACACTTCCATGTCTGCCACCATTGCACCCCAAAAGGCCCATTCCACGTTCATCTGCGTGTTTCGTTACAAGGACGACCCAAAGTCTCCTTGGGGGGAACCACCACCTCTTGTCTGCTCCCTATCAAATTTGGGGACCATCTAATCATTAGGGCTATTTCTTCAAGGCCCAGAAGCTGGTTTTTTGGTGTTGTCACTGGAGTTGCACGTTTGGAGAAAGATTGGGCAATTTTAGAGTTGACGCCTAGCAAAGCTGACTATGGACAATATGCGCCAAATACCCCGTTCCTCCTTGCCGTCCTCATGTCCTGGACCTGACTTCCCTCCCCCTATCGCATTTGATACACACTTCTTTCCATATCTAATCGCCTACCTTGGATCACTGCTCGCGTATATGGCAATAACGCTCCTATCTTATCATTCAACGAACGCTTCTACACTCCACCACCACAATGGATAATTGATTCCCATGTCATTCCTGGAGTGCCACTGCAGTCACATGACGTTCTGGATGCACCATGACTCATTTGATAGGAGGCAGAGCAATTTGTCAGACACACAGCATTGGTCAGGACGATTTCTAATATTTTCTTGGTATTAATCGGCGCCTTTTTGTTGGATGATGCCTAGCGCTCATCCAACGGCCTATAGACACTTGGTGCTGTCAGCCACATAATTGATGCTGCAAGTTGATGTTTCCTTGCTGTAAGACGTCTACCTTGTGCTTCACCTTGTCTAGCCTTTCAACTCTGTATTACCCTTGACCATATAGCTCAGTGGTTAGAGCGACTGGTATATGTCCAGGAGGTCCTGGGTTCAATCCCTAGTCTGGTCATCTTTTCTCTCCCGTGGTCACTCGCCCATTTGTAACACATTTCTTATTGATTGCCTACTTTTATTCCTTTGCTTACTGATTGCTCATTCATCGCTTACTGATAGCTTACTGATCCCTTCCCTTTAAGGCACTTTGCTCTCGCACTTTACTTTTCACTTACTCATCTTACCTTTGTGTAGCCCTTTGTAAATGTTCACACACAAGGGATCCTGTAGTATATAAACCCTGTACTTTCTACCCAAAATCCAATCAAGTTCTTACCCTTGATTCACCATGTTACATTTCTTCTGAAGCCCAAGTGCCTTACGATTAGGCATCCAGATTGGTCTTCAGACACGTACGCCATGTACTTTCTACCCAAAATCCAATCAAGTTCTTACCCTTGATTCACCATGTTACATTTCTTCTGAAGCCCAAGTGCCTTACGATTAGGCATCCAGATTGGTCTTCAGACACGTACGCCATTCATACAATTGATTATACTGACATCTACATTTTATTACAGATACATTTTGATAACTGTCATCATTTTATCTTCGCTCTCTTATTAGGATCTTTGGGTGGTAGTCAAGTAGCCATCCCACTTACAAACCACCAGGTTACCTGACCGATCTCGGTTGTGTGTTCCGTCAGAACCTGGGGTGTTGTTTTGTGTTTTGTTCTAGCACAGAGCATCATCAAGACCGACACCGGGCCCCATCTTGCGCGAGCATGATGTCATATATTGCCAGGTCATAAAGACACCATACCTAAAGTCCAGAGTAAGTATCTAAGGGAAATGTTGAAGCATATCCACCAGCGTCAGTTCCACCCTGCACTTGGGGCACTTAACTTTATTCTGCAATCCAGAAGCAATTGAGGGGGATATATCATTAGATAGAGATGTGCTGTCTTGCTGGGGTGAAGTTATGCTTGGGAGGGGCTAAAGGTGCATAAGTGACGTGATAAGGCAGCATTGTAAATATAACTGACACTGTGATTTGGATCAATGTTCTGATCCAGTGGTGCAGCAAAGGATGTTGAGCCTGCAGTATGGAATCACTAGAACGAACAGATCCTGAGGGATGATGTGGTCAATGCTAGTGAGAGATTTGGATGTGAAGGTTATATCATCCACATAGACAGGGAGGGTGATCCGGACATGATCTCTTGCATAGACATAGAGAGAGGTGATATAACCTTTGCCTCAAAGTCTCTTGCTGCCATCAACTAAATCATCGCGGAACCGGCTAAGCACTTCAAATTGCACAATCTGGGTGCCACCACACAGCTGCTAGGCATCAAGATTGAATTCCTTCATCTAAGCACAAAGGGGAAGATCACACCCATGCAAGCCTTTGAGATTTACCGGGACACAATTGTGCCGCTATTGAAAGTGGCAAGTCATAATTCCACCGACTGTATTGTTGCCTGACTGTTTGGGTAGGTCAACATGAAGCCCAGTTCAGCCAACAAGACCATATTCAAAGACGTTGTCTGGAAGGAAAGTGGGTCATAACCCCCAATCTGATATTCTAAGAGCAGGAGATCTTTGAGGGCATTGACCGCGCCCAAGCCTGCCAGCTGTTCCAGACGCACAGGCCGCCAAAGGCCCTCAAAACAAAAATCAAGGGGCTGCTACAGGCCCTAAGTAAGTATTTTGAGGGGTTTTAATTAGACCCTGTCTCATTTGCTTTGTAGCAATTTTTGAGGAGCTTGTGGATGACACTGATGAACTGATGGCATCAACTAGCGAGGAAGAGGGAGAAAGCAATGGAGACTCTATAGAGTAGCATTATTATCCTAAAATTGTTCTACTTTCCTCAATTTGGAAGGTTGAGCCGCAAACCATCATTACCATGCCTTTTAGAGGGCTTCCAGATGAGGTGATATATTTTTGTAACTCACCAGATAGGTTCTGGAATATGACCTTTCATCCTTTGATCAGTATAACAATAGAAGCAATTACTGAGAAATGCACTTGTGATAACAGAAGGCAGTTGTTTTTTCCGGAAATCACTTCACCCGTCTAAACCAGGCTATGCATCTCAATAGTGATCAGTACTGCACCATCTTTCTCCTTAGGCTACAGCTGTTGTCCACTCTTCCGTAATCCACCTTTCTGTATGTGGACCCTAAACCCAGTGCTGTAATCTCCTTCAAGAGCAGACACCTGAACTGGTTCATCCAGTCACAGCAGAAAGCCAGGTTGCAGCTGAGTTCTTGACAGAACACTAAATCCCCATAGTCACTACATCCACTACACCTCTGTAAACAAAACATGAGTGGATACATCTGACTGAACAAATTGCAAAGCCCCTCTAATTGTGACACAGTCTGTGGCTAACACCTTCTCTGTTGCCTCTCCCTGCTTCTCTGAGACCATGATTGTTGTAATTGTGTCTGCTGAAGGGCTTTTACGTTTTTCAACATGTTTCTGTTGGTTCTGCTGATTGCGCACTCTGCAGTGTGCACTAGTGCGCACTGCCTTGATCCAGTGCACTGCTGTGCACACTGGTACAGTACAGCTCTGTCCTGCTATGCTGCACTTCTTTCTTATGCTGTACTCATTGCATTGCTGTGTTGGCTGTGTATGCACAGCCTATCCTGTAGATATATAGCTACGATGTGTTCATAGTTAGTTTCCCTTTGGTTACTTACTCTGGACCACTTGGTATGATACCATTGTACGCTTATATCACTAATAGATGGTTACTTACTCTGGACCACTAGTTCCAGTGCTTAAGGCTGCCCACTGAGTGGCTATTTCGCTCCCTAGCTCTTCTGAGCTTTAACAGTTTGCAACAGTAGAACCACCCAGAAGTGCGGAGCTGTTGTTATTGATAGCAAGGTGCTGAAAGCAAGGTATAAGTGTTGAAGCTCAGAGAGCTTGGGGAGCGAAATAGCCACTAAAGGGGCTGCCTTAAGCACTGGGACTAATGTCCAGAGTAAGTAACTGTATATTGCCAGATCATAAGTATAGCATACCTAATGTCCAGAGTAAGTAACTAGGGAACTAACTATGGACGATGTAGCTATATATCTACAGTATGGGCAGTGCATACACAGCAAGCACAGCATGGCTGTGAGTACAGCAAACATAGTAAGCGAACATAGCAAGATACAAACAGTACAGTACCTGTGTGCACAGCAGTGCACAGGATCATGGCAGTGCGGAATCACCAGAGCGAACAATAAGACTTGGAATTCATGGCACAGATAAGACAGTATTGGGAGCAGGGCTCAACCAAGGAGTGGTTAGGACATGTTGAGGGCGATCCAAGGACACCAGAAGTGGCTAGAGTGCAGGGATCATGACCTGTTGAAGCTCAGAAGAGCTGAGGAGCGAAATAGCCACTGGTGGGCAGCCTTAAGCACTGGCTCTGAAGTCCAGAGTAAGTAACTGTATTCTGCCAGATCATTACTACAGCATACCAAATATAGATGTCATAGCTATATATCTACAGTATAGGCTGTGCATACACAATAAACCCAGCATGAGAATGAGTACAGAAGGGCACCCTGGAATACTGCATTGTCTATTCACCGGATGCTCGCTCCAATGAGCTCTTCTCTACCTTCTCAGACACTGATCATGGTGGATGCAAGGACACTGGACGCTCCACTGGTGGATATCTTATCAAGGTTGGCACAGGTGCTGTCTCCTGGCGCTCGAAGCTTCAAGACACTGTTGCTCTGTCTACCACTGAAGTGAAATACATTGCTGCTGTGGGGGCAGGCAAGGAGATCGTCTGGCTGCGCAAGCTTTTGCTGGAGATGGGCTTTCCATCCACTGCGCCTTCTGTGCTCCATATTAACAACCAGTCAACTATTCAGGTTGCGAAGCATCTGTTCGTTCTGGTGATTCCGCACTGCCATGATCCTGTGCACTGCTGTGCACACAGGTACTGTACTGTTTGTATCTTGCTATGTTCGCTTACTATGTTTGCTGTACTCACAGCCATGTGCTGTGCTTGCTGTGTATGCACTGCCCATACTGTAGATATATAGCTACATCGTCCATAGTTAGTTCCCTAGTTACTTACTCTGGACTCAGAGTCATCTGGCCAGTAGACAGGTTCGTTTGGAGGAGGTGCAACGGCAGGGGGGTGCGCATTGGCAGGAATTGGAGCAGGTGGTGCGATGTTTGAAGGGGGCGCCTTAAGCACTGGAACTATGTGTCCAGAGTAAGTAACCAATATATTGAGATGCTATAGTACCATACCTATGTGTCCAGAGTAAGTAACCAAAGGAAACTAACTATGGGCACATCGTAGCTATATATCTACAGGGTAGGCTGTGCATACACAGGAAGCACAGCAAGGCAATGAGTACAGCATGTAAGGCAAGCGCAGCATAGGAAAGAGCTGTACAGCAGCAGTGTGCACAGCAGTGCACAGGACAAAGGCAGTGCACACCAGTGCACACTAGAGAGTGCGCAATCAGCAGAACGAACACTCCCCCATGATTGTGTTAAAGCTCAGAGAGCTATAGGAGCGAAATAGCCACTATAAGGGGCTGCCTTAAGCACTGGGACTGATGTCCAGAGTAAGTAACTAGGGAACTAACTATGGACGTCGTAGCTATATATATACAGGATAGGCTGTGCATACACAGCCAACACAGCAATGCAGTGAGTACAGCATAAGGTATCAGTGCAGCATAGCAATAAGTAGCTGTACAGTAGCAGTGTGCACAGGAGTGCACAGGATAGAGGCAGTGCGCACCAGAGAGTGCGGAATCACCAGAACGAACGGATTGCGCACATCTGGCAATCAGGAGCTCCTAGGCACCAGTCCAAACATAGGACGGAATAATTCCACCTTGAGTCGATGCAAAAGCTTGGTGAGCAAGTCTGCAGGCTGGTCCGCAGTGGGAACGAAGGTAGGAGCGATGATCTGGCGCAGATCTAAGTGTTTCATGCGTCCATGATGCTCTGGGTGCTTGGAAACCTGGATAGCGGACTGATTGTCGATATGAAGGATAGATGGAGCGTCAGGAGGGAAGCCCATTTCTAGCAGGAGTTTGCGCAGCCAGACAATCTCTTTGCCTGCTTCCACAGCAGCGATGTATTCTGCTTCAGTGGTGGACAAAGCGACGGTGTCTTGAAGCTTGGAGCGCCAGGAGACAGCACCAGTGCCAATCTTAACGAGATAACCGCCAGTCGAGCGCCCTGTGTCCTTGCAGCCACCATGATCTGCA
>MU266608.1:0-32958 GCA_021014945.1 Leucogyrophana mollusca | reverse complement strand
TCATGATGACAAGCAGCCAATCACAACAGGATGTGGTAAAAGGGATGGAGCTATGTGAAAAGTCGGAGCAGCTCTGCATACACTCAAATGCTGATGGCCTTTAGGTTGTCACACTCCAGCAGCAGCCACGAAAACTTCATGGCCACTTTAGGCAGCCTGGGTTCATGTCTCACGAGCGAATGTCTCTCAAGTTTTGGGGCACTCAACCTCGAACGTCTGACACTCTGGTGCTATATTTTTCACATAATTAATATACTGTTAATGTGCTGCAGTCACCGACTACAACATTATCATTGATTGGTGTCTGGAGTGACTGCCTTTTGGTTGGTGGTCACACGGTGTCACGGGGGGTCACACATTGTGACCGATACGGTCATGCATACAATATCATAATGCATAAGCAAGGGTGGTCACCAGTGTTATGCACTATGAGATAGTCAACTGTAGTTCCCTTCCTGTTCGGTTCACTCTCACGCGATTCTCCAGCCCCATCTGGAGAGGTGTGGTCGCTCGCTTAGGTCCCGACCGGCACTTGGCACGGCTTCAAACTTCAAGCTTCACTGTTCGAACTTCAACAAATTGAATCTCGCTCCTTCAGACACGAACATGCTCGAGGTCCCCGCCTCTCTAGCCTGGGGCCCGGGGCTCGTAGGTCAGCTTTTGTGTATAGCTGAGGACTTCACTGCACGTACTAAATACTGTCGGCTTCTCTGACAGGTCTTGCCCTGGCTCTCGTGTAAGTTTTTCTTGGCTCCCACTGCGGCGTAAGTGTCCTTCATCCAATGGGCAAACAGAGTGTACGGTGTCGCGTTGGGGCAGTATGGCTTCTACCTGCGCGCATTCCCTCTTGATCGAAGAGCACTGAAGATACTGGTGAGCCCCGACATTGATTGCCAATCAGAACTGAAGTTGATCATCCTTCAAGGTGTTGTTTATCTTGTGTGTACCCTCTATTTGCTTAGAATTGCGTTGATCATCTTGAGCGCTGCCTTCTGCCCCAGCGTCCTTGACACTCTACATTCCTACGGACTGACAGCATACTACTGGTTATTCCTGGTATCGTGTCATCGTGTTGTTTCGCAGGGCTGTTCTTTAGTCGTCCCGTGGTGAGTCAGTCAGTGTTCTGCATATCTCCGGGAGTCTCAGCATGTCCGCTTTGTGCTGTCCGATAGGCAAACGGCTGTAAGCATTGCATCGATATTGCTATCTCACGCTAGCTAACTGTCTATTCTCAGATGGCTGGTGTCTGCCAGGTAAGTTTATAACCCGTTTGTCTGCGTGTAGGGCTGAATTTATGTCAAGTATTTCACCATATTCATTGTCCAGAGGTAATCTTCTTTCACATAGCTTCTCCGACGCTTAAGGTCGGTTTTGCCTAGCTTCTATTCCCACCGATTGTGGATAAGTGAGTCCTCATCTGCGTGCTCGCAGTCCTTGGTTGAACGAAATGCCCTGGCAGTAAGTGGTCACAACAAATCGGTCACAGGCGCGGTGGTGAGCGCAATCAATCAATGTCTAAGCGTGCTCTTGTTAATGTTCGTATCGTCTCTAGTTGACGACCGCTTTTACTCAAATAGGTGAGATCCTTCGCTGAGTTGTAGTACCCCGGTTATTTATGTTATTCCAGTGCTCGGAATATGTTCGTATCAGTTATCATGGGAAACTCAGCGGTACTGAACTCATTCTGCACTTACAGGGTGCGTCCTAACCTTGTAAGCTTTCCCAATGCATAAGGTGCTACCAGGCAGGCTCACGTGCAGGCCAGCATACACGCAGGCTCTCCCAGTGCTGCACGCATCACACTGGTTCGGAATGTCACCCCTCTCGGAGATTCAAGCCATTGAGCAAAATGCTTTTATACCCTCAGGTTACAGCTAGTTCAGCAGCTGGGCTGAGCGTGATTTGTGACATGGTGATCACCAGCTCTATCTTCTTCTACCTGCGACCGCAACGTTCAGGAATCAAGAGGTGCAAAATTGACCAGAGTTGGTCTCGAATGGATTCTGACGTTATCTTTGATGCCCAGACTGGGAACGAGTGTACAACAGCTTATCGACGTGTTCGTTAGCACGGGGCTTTTAACGTGGTAGGCGGTGGATTTTTTTAATAGGTTTTCCTTTGTGTTGAGTATGACTGGTCACAGCCTGGCGTCGTTGGCAGTATTCATCTTGGTATGTCTTTTTTACGGTCTTCTGCAACTTAGACCTTCATTCATTTGACCGACCCCCACCTCAGCTTTGGGTTCCTGATGGCCAGTATTGGCTTCCGGCCCTCACGCCCATGCTTTGTAAATGTGCGTCGCTGCATAAACACATCTGTATGTGTACTCAGATCACCCTGTCACGCTCACAGGTTATGCCAACTCATTGTTAGCTATGTGCGATAATTCACTGGGCGGACTATCTGGACCAACTGACTTGTTGTGCAGACTGAACGCAAGGAAGTCTATACGGAAAGACGCCATGAGGACCCTCGAGCTACCAACGATGTCGACACCAACCACCGAATCGCCTTCCTCATCGAACTCGGGCCAGTAGCCTTGCTCCCGCGGCGCGTGAGACGCGAGGACCCAGGACTCGTTTCATGTGGGCCGGGTGTGCTGCGGATGCGTGTCTGTTCTAATGTGGCAGCTCGTGCTCGAGTCCTACGTCCGCCAGCCAACAGGGGCGACTCAAACTTGTAATATATCATGAGGAAGGGTGGTCCGGGTGTCGCAGGTGCAGCATGTTATCAGACTCGGCCGTCACCGTAGATAGTGTAGATTGCTATGGCCGAGTCCCTTGGATGTAAGTATACATTTACTGAGGCCCGGACGGTCTAGTGGCTAGCCTTCGTCGCTCTGTATCTAGCATTGAATATTTGCCCAGATATCAACTCGGAGACACATAACTAACAAAAAACACGATCCACACGGATCCCGTTAGTTACGTTATGAGATGGAACACAAACTTGGTTAACGGAAGTGACTGGCCAAAGGCGCGACAGACAAGGGAACTGGATCGGCGTGGTGCAGTCGATCTTGATCCTTCGGATCGCAACACTGAACACACGACTGTGATTTACAGCGTCAGGTTGAGGGAACGGCTCCAGGCAACGCACTGGGCGCGAAACACATTCACCGAATCGAACGCTATTTATCGGTGCGTCGTCTCGTGAGTTGCTACGTATTCACGCGCCACGATGGAAAGCCCTGCTTGTGAGATCGCGTCCCGGAGATCTCAGCAAAGGGTGCACAGGTTCAGGAGCTCAGGATAGAACATACGTACGCAATGAGACGAAACAGACACGGGAACTTCAACGTATTTGCGAAATAGCGAGCTGCTGATTTCAAGCAGAAAGGACGAGACGATCGGAATCGACGTCAGTATGTAACGCACTGGGACTGTTACTTGGGGAGGTGTATCATGCACGTGATAGTTGTTCAAAGAAGGTACGAAATCCTGTGGTGGTAGATCTGACGAGAAGATCTATTGTTAGCATGAAGCGCCGAAGGGTTAAAAGATGCTTATCTTTTCGTTATGAATACATATGCACAGCAAGAATGAGGGCAAGCTCACTCTCATATATTTGCGTCTCATAACCCCCGACGTCGCCTCGAGCGTCTTCATTCCACGCCCATACCTCCCATCTCTTCGCCCCATGTCAACCGCGCCTGAGGTCAGAGAGTCTTTTGTCAAGCGCCCCGGGGCCCACCCTCCTACGAAAGTTTTTAAAGGTCACGAGCCAGGCAGCGTCATTTGGTCTGTGGAGTACTTCAATGATGGCCGAAACATAGCAAGCGGGTCGAGTGACAAGACGATTCGCATTTGGAACGTTGAGAGCGGGCAACAGGAGGGGAAGAGTTTGATCCACGATGCCGAAGTCCGTGGCATAGCGATATCCCCGGACAGTAGGAGCGTTGCGAGTAGAGTCGTGGGCAGGGTCGTTGTGTGGGATGTGGCGAGACGGGAAAAGGTGCACGAAATCAAGCTGCCCGAGGACGACGTCTTGACAGACTTCATCATGCCAGTGGTATATTCCCCGGACGGCCGTTGTACCGGAGCTGTGTCGCGGCTAGGCGACAAGATACACCTCTGGGATTCAGACATCGGCGCCCTTACCAGAGAACCACTGAGATGTGCCAAACGTGTCAAGTGTCTCGCATTCTCGCCGAACGGGGCACAGATTGCCACCGGCTCATACGATGGGAGCTTTCAAGTATTTGACATCTCGACTGGTAAGGTTGTGGTGGATCCAATAAAAGGCCACACGGAGTCGGTGACATCACTGGTGTACTCCCCGAAAGGTCGTCTCATCATTACCGGCTCACGGGAAAGCGTACGAGTCTGGAACGCGAAAACAGGGCAGGAATTCGGATAACCAATACTGGAGTACAACCAACCCCACGTTACCCGCCTCGCAGTGACCGTTGACGGAAGAAGAATCGCAAGCGGTTCATTCGACAACGTGTGCGTGTGGGATCTCGAGACGCGACTGCAAACCAGAGAGCCATTTGGCGTTGAACATGGTATAATATCTATGGCATTCTCGCCGGATGGCCGGTTTGTGGTGGGTGGAAGTTATGGCGGTATCCTCCAGTTGTGGGACATCGAGTCCCATTTGGTTCCACTGCTCGAAGGCTTGGTGAGCGTCTTTCATCGACCTCGATACCTGCGCTCATATTTTCACCTTGGTCTTTACCTCCTCCCAGCAAAAGCGGCAACCATCCGTGAGCCTTGGTTTCTACGTGTCCGTCTTTCTGCAGGCTAATGTGCTTGGCTTGCTCGCAGTTACCCGTGGTTTCTCAAGCTCGCGTAGCACAACCACACCAGCAGAAGCAACAGACCAATACCCACAGCGGTACTTCATCACTAAATTCCTCGGTACTCGATGTAGGCTTGCCTTCCCGCCTCACAAAGTCGTCGAACCTGATTTCGCGCCATGCAGCTCCCCGCAGTCACGCAGCCAGACCCGCCGCGCCCGAGGGAACGAGCACCCAGTGTGGATAACGATTGGGATTCGGTATACTTACACCGCGTAGGTTTTATTGTCATTTCCCAGCGCTCGTTTTCTAAATACAGTACTTCTAGCAACCTATCGAGCATCACCAAGAAGCCCAGCCCAAACAAGAAGACGCGAACGTCCAGCCCCCCTCGTCTGGAAAGCGATGGACGGTACTTCGTGATCGCTGGCGAATTTTACGACCGCGCAAGTCTCGCGTCCATGCAGGCACGCCAGAAGACCCGGCGTTGCCGCCTCTCAGCAAACTACCAACTGTTCGCAGCTCTCTACAGGTGAGCTGTTCAGGTGATATACCTTTCGCGTTGGAATTCACCTGTGTGTACTATTCTTCAGCCAACGCCTGATCCAGCACGGAACGCAAGCACGCAAGAAGACTCGCAAGCTCCCCGTACGCGAATACCACTCCCACCACGGTTATGGACAAGCTTCCACAGAATATCCGCCCGCCCAGCGACCGCCAATGTTGCTTCCGGACGGGATATTATCGTCAGTATTCTATCTACTCTCAGTGATAAAAACAACACATAAACTGTCTTACACAGCGCTTGGTGATACCTCCGGAAAACGAGTTCAACCGCCCCCCTTCTCCCGATCCAGCGGATGTACCACCCCACTACAGTCCCGCCCCGTCGTTCCTTCCAATGCCGGACGATCCCTTGCAGTACTGGTCGTGGCGGAGGGAGCTTCGCCTGCTGTTATGCTGCTGCTGCTGATTGGACTCTCGCCGAGACCACCCACCATCGTAGTTACTTCTATTCTTCGACAACATTGCTTACGCCATGATTTAGCCAGCTCTTTTCTCCTGCGTTAGCGCCGTCCCACCCCTCCCCTATCTTATCCACCTGATCTTGATGCGGACTGCGGATACCCGATCGGGGTGTGTGGATTGAGTGGACGGGATGCCAGGCGCGTCGTCTGGAGTGATTCGCTCCGCCCACCTCATCTGCGAGGAGGCCAACGGTAATGTCGATATAGGCAATCGTGTTTTGAGTGCTCCGGGTTCTGCGCTTGATCGATTCTGGTTTGATTATCGGCCTGAAACTGGGACATGTGCCCAGGGGTGCCCAAAACCACCTGCGGATGCTCCACTAACTACCGCCGGATTCGGAGCCCTACTTGACTGATGACGTCCTGCCAATCTTTGGATCGGTTCGTGATTCATACCAACTCACGACACCCACGTCTTGGATCGACGGGTTGGTGTACGCTTCTTGGGATTTAGCACCTATCATCCAACCTAACAGGGTGAAGGCTGTGACAGACGTCGACAGGGCAGACCAGCATTACATTGGTGTTGAGAGCTGTTCGTGCGAGGAGTAACGTCGGGTGGGGGAACGCGCTTGTCCTTCAAACAGACTTAGGCATGTCTGGTGCCCCTCATTGATGTCCGAGTGTGACGCTGGCTTGCTATCGATATCTAGCACGCACTTCTGGAGAAATCACATTTAGGAAGAGCACATCCCCCACACCAGCAGCCAAAGATCTCCCTGCATCCAATCAAACGAAGATGGTCACTATCATTTGTCATTTATTCTCTCCTGGCCTAGAAAGTCTTTTACCACGTTATACAGCCATTTCTCAAAAACTTCCTCCGCTGTCATAATGAACACCGCACTGTGTTCCGCGCTATAATGCGCAGTCAACTCTATTAGGCAACGCCGTGCAACTTCCCAATTCTCTTGCTGCGATGGTGGTGGTACTATCGTGCGTCGCCCACGCACCATAAACGTTGTCTTCGAGCCACCGCATTCAGCAGCCTGCAGCGACTGCCAGAGCTCGAGAGGTCTGTTTTTGCGTGGGAGACGGGTTCCACCTTCGTAATGGAGCGTGACCGACACAAGCACCCAAACGAGCGATTCGGCGTCGTGGCGGTACTGGTGGGTGATATGCACTCCGAGAGCCTCCTGATCGAGAAGTTCGATTGCCATGAAGGGCATCGTGCCTAAGCGTTCGTTATCCTGGCAGCCCTGTTTGATCGAGGACAGGTCGAAATCATTGAGGACTCCCACCACAACACCCTGGGCGTTACGGTAGTACATCAAGTTGCTTTCACTGATATCACGATGACGAACCCCTCCCTTCCAGACTTCATAGTGGCCTGCAGGAAAGGTAACTAAAAGCAAGGAGTAGGATGGAAGGATTACTTACACGACACAATATGCCACCACACTCGCAAGAACGCCTTTCCACTCAGCTCGATGACAGATCGAAGCTTATAGAATGCGACGATTTGGAAAACGCGACTCCCTTCGATCCCTTCGGCCCTATTGTCCTGTTCGGCTTGGTCTCGACCGCTCTTCTGGAATGGAGCAATACCTGGCGCCGTCGCAGTTGCCGCCATCGATGAACCACCAAAGTCATCTCGAACCTCCGGCGAGATTGCGTGCACCGTTTTGACCCGGATCATACGCAGTTGAATGGGGCCCAACTCTTCGGTCGTGAAGGTCCTGTTGCATAGGACTAGACCTCCCTCCGCTGAGGTAGTATGCGGATTGTCGGCGGAGTCGGGGTCACCCATGTTGGCGGCCCTACAATGGAGCACATGAATAACCCGACAAGGTATCGAACGAGGCGAGGTGTGGGGGAGAGTATCGCTGAAACGTCAGAACTCACCCGTACGCAATGCCACCCAGCACAATGCAAGGGATACTACGGTGAAAGATCTCTGTTGGGTTGCAACAAGTCAGCGCGGAGTTTGCTTGCGCTGAGTGCCGGAAGAAATGCCCGCGAAGATACGGCCACACTGGTGAAACATGGTGAAACGGTGAACATTGGGCACGTTGACAGACTCGTGCCCTGCCGTCTCCGGCATGTACGTGCCATCGTTGGTGCTGAGGTAGAGTTCGTCTACCCTGTTCCTTTCACTTTCACATCCTTCGTAAGCTCTTGGACTCGGACTCGGGAGGATTGGTGTCCGAATATAACGTCGCTGGTGTGCATTTCTGGGGAAAGCCATGGTTAGCAAGAGCGCATTCCCGGGTCATCAGCAGCCGCAACATTCCTTGCATCCAAGCAAAAGAAGTAAGTCGTTTATTCATTCACCCCTAGCCTAGAACGTCTGTCACCACATTGTGCAGCGATTTCTCAAACACTTCCTCCACTGCCATAATGGCCGGCTTGCCCCCAGCCGCGGCATAATGCAAAGCCAGCACTTTCAAGCACCGTCGGGCAACTTGCCAAATCTCCTGCTGCGACGGCGGCAGCTTCACTTCATTTCGTACGTGCATCATAAACACTATTTTCTTGTCGCTGCATTCAACAGCCTGCAGTGTCAGCAAGGCTTCGAGAGGTCTGTGCTGGCGTGGGCGACGGGTTCCATGCTCGTAGTGGAGCGTGAGCCATGCAAACACCCAAATGAGTGATTCTGCTTCATGATAGTACTCGTGCGTCTTGTGGCCATATATAGCAGATTGTCTGAGCAGTTCAATCGCCATGAATGGTATCATGCCCGTGCGTTCGTTGCACTGACGGCCTTCTGTGGTCGACAAGTCGAAATCATGGAGTACTCCCACCGCAACACCTCGAGTGTTACGGTAATACATCAAATTGCTTTCGCTGATATCGCAATGACGAATGCCCTCTTTCCAGAGTTCATAATGGCCTGCAGAAAAGGTGAGTTAACAAAAGAAAATGGCAGCCCTACTCACATGATACGATTTGCCACCACGCTCGCAAGAGCGTTAGACCACTCAACTCGATGATAGATTGAAGCTTATCGAATACGACAACTCGGAAAACACCACCTCCTTCGATCCCTTCGGCCCTGTTGTCGTGTTTGATGCGGTCACGACCACTCTGGTCGGGCGGAGCAATACCCAGTGCTATGCCATCGTCGAGGAACCAGTAAGATTGTCTGCAGAAAGAGTGTGCACTGTTTGGTGGTCCGTCATTGGCATTGGCCTGACTTCTTGGTTGTGGAGGTCCTGTTGCTTAGGACTCGATTGTCCTCTGCTGGGGTAGCATGCGAAATGTTGGCGGAGTCGAGGCCACACATGCTGAGGGCCCAGAATGACTGGAAGTACATATGTAAGCAACTCGACAATGTATGGAACAAGACAAGGAGGGTTGCGGAGTATATACATTCACAGCCTCAGAGTTCCATGTATCCAGTCAAAGAAAGAGGGCCACTGATCCTGCAAGTGTCATTTATTCTCTTCTAACCTAGAAAGTCTTTTACGCTGTTACCCATCCACTGCTGAAACACTTTGTCCACCGCTATATCCAACTGTATTTCCCCATAATGTGTATATATCGCCCCCAGGCAGCGTTGCACAACTTCCCAACTTTCCTGCTGCGATGGTGGTGGTGCCACTTTCCGTCGCCCCCGCACCATAAATACTGCCTTCTTTTCACCGCATTCAGCAGCCTGCGTCACAGCCATGCTTCGAGGGATCTGTCTTTCCGTGAGAGACGGGTTCCACCTTCGTAATGGAGCGTGACCCACACAAGCACTGGCACCCAGACGAGCGATTCAGCGTCGTGGCGGTACTGGTGGGGGATATGCACTCCGAGAGCCTCCTGATCGAGAAGTTCGATTGCCATGAATGGCACCGTGCCTATGCGTTCGTTGCCCTGGCAGCCCTGTGTGATCAAGGACAGGTCGAAATCATTGAGCACTCCCACCGCAACACCCTGGGCGTTACGGTAGTACACTAAGTTGCTTTCGCCGATATCATGATGACAAACGCCTTCCTTCCAGAGTTCATAATGGCCTGCAGGAAAGGTAACCAAAAGCAAGGAGTAGGATGGAAAGATCACTCGCAGGACACGATATGGCACCGCGCTCGCAAGAACGCCTTTCCGCTCAACTCGATGACAGATCGAAGGTTATAGAATGCGACGACTTGGGAAAATGACTCCCTTGGATCCCTTCGGCCCTGGTATCCTGTTCAACTTGGTCTCGGCCGCTCTGCTGGGGTGGAGCATTACGTGGCTCCTTCGCAACTGCCGTCATCCACGAATTGCTAAAGTCGTCTTGGACCTCCTGCGAGATTGTATGCGCTGTTTGGATAGTACACAGTTGACTTCGGCCCGATTCTTTGTTGATTGAGGTCCTGTCGTGTTGGACTGGACTGCTCTCAGCTGGGGCAGCATGCGGATTGTTGGCAGAGTCCGAGTCACCCGTGTTGACGGCCCTGCATTGGGGTACATCAGCAGCTCAACAAGATATAGAACGAGATGAGGCATGGAGGAGAGCAGAGCTGAAGAGTTGGAACTCACCACGTATGTAATGCCACTGCCCAACACAGCACAAGGAAAATCACGGCGGAAGAGCTCCCGGATTGGGCTGCAGGAAGTCAGCGCGGAGTTTGCCCGCGCTGAGTCAAGAGAAGATACCCGCGCAGAGCCTGATACGGCCATGCTAGTGGCGAGGCATGCATGTTGAAGTGAACAATGGGCACGTTGAAGAATTCGCGCCCTGCCGTCGGTGTGGGGGAAATGTCGTCCACCCTGTTCTTTTCACTTGCGTGTCTTTTGTGAACTTTTGGACTCGGACTCAGAGGACTGGTACTTACCCGAATATATAACGCGCTGGCTTCCTACTGATACTGGGAAACATGTTGCCTCCGACCCATTCAGGGCAATTATCATGTACGGGTTGACCTGGACAGGTCTAATTGGGGGGATAGTCGATAGACACTGGCCCCATTTGCGGCCGTCTCGTCAACGAATCAACACCGGTTTCCGAGTCCCTCGGAAGCGACTTGTCACATCTCGAACGCCCTGCGCGATCGCGTGCGTATTAGTGACAGTATCCGGCTTTGGTTCGACTCTTTGGCCATGAGATTGGCTATGTACTCTTTGCCCGTGACAGAGCACCGAGTAGCCTCCTCGAACAGACCTCGATTGCCCTCCACTTGGTATCTACTGTATGTGGAATATAATGTGGGCCAAAGCAGAGTCATGCATGTTGACTGCACGGCATGCACGTGTACGTTTGGAGAAAAGTACGATCAGTAAGAGCACATCCCGCATATTGGCAGCCTCAGAATTCCAATGCGGCCAATAAAAGAAATTAAAGTGTCCTGATTACGTGCGTTTACATTCCTCTAGCCTAGAGATTTTTTTACCAAGTTAAACAGCCATTTTTCGAACGCTTCCTCCATCGCCAGAACGACCGGGGAGCCGTCTGCCTCGACATAATGCGTAGCCAACACTTTTAAGCAACCCCGGGCAACTTCCCAATTGCCTTGTTGTGATGGTGGCGGTTTTACTTCATTTCGTCCGTGCACCATAAACGAGGTTTTTTTGTCACTGCATTCAACAGCCTGCAGTGACAACAAGCCTTCAAGAGGTCTGTGCTGGCGTGGGCGACGAGTTCCGTGTTCGTAGTGGAGCGTGACCCACGCAAGTACCCAGATGAGAGATTCCGCGTCATGATAATACTCGTGTGTCTTGTGGCCATCCAGCGCAGGTCGTCTAAGGAGTTCAACAGACATGAACGGTATGGTGCCCGTGCGTTCGTCGCCTTGGCGGCCTTCTGTCGTGGAGGACAGGTCGTAATCATTGAGGACGCCCACCGCAACACCTTGGGCGTTACGGTAATACATCAGATTGCTTTCGCTGATATCCCGATGATGAATGCCCTCCTTCCATAGTTCATAGTGACCTGCAGAAAAGGGTGATTAAAAGTGAGGGGTAGTATGGAAAGGCCACCTACACAGCACAATTTCCCACCACGCTCGCAGGAACTCCTTCTCAGGCAACTCGGTGATAGGTCGTAGCTTCCGGAAGACGATGATCCAGAGAACACGGCTGCCCGGCACAGATTCCGTGTGGCTGGCTGCCTTGGCATTGGGGGGGTTGCCCACCTGAACGTTGTCGCGAGGCCCCGCGCCGCGGTCGGCCTTCTCGGATACGAGTCCAACACCTAACTCCTTTCTGATCGTCGCTGTCGATGTGTCCGTGAACTTTTCCCACCACACTGGTTCCGGAATATGACCTCTGACACGCTCCTCTTGTGCTGCGAGCGCATGGGCCTTCTGGATGATGGAAGGCTCGCTCTCGCGCGACTCTTCGGCCCAGAAGATCTTGGCCACGTACTCGTCGCCGGTAATGTGACGGTCAGGAATCGGCTCTCGGTTTAACAAAGCCTCGCTGGTCACAGAAAGCACATTCGTCGCACGTCCGCGGAGGCCAAAGTGGGTCGCGCGAGTGGCGGGATCCATGTTGAACAGCAAGTCCACTACGCCACAGTCGTCCGAGGGGAACTCGGTCGCTGTCTCGGTGGACTCGAACATTTCGTTGAGGCCCCATTGCTTATCTGTGAACCGCTGCATGGCGAGCAGGAGGACAAGGAAACGGGGCAAGTCCTGGACGAAATTGAACCCCGAGCATTGAATCGCTCTCTGTCGATCGAAGTACCATACGTAGAGGATGTCATCTAGCAGCGCGGAGGAGGTTGTTTAGAAGAGATACCTGGGTATGAAACGCGGGCTCACCGATGACTACGAGATTGAAAACGTGTTGCAACCCGAGATGGGAAGCGAACATCTCCGCTGCATACAATCCACACTGAACGATCGCTGGGGGCTTCTGCGTGGGCTTGGGCTCTTTCTCCGTGCTACCCTTAGTTTCAGTCTTTGATCTCTTGTTCGATGGCTCTCCGTTGAGCTGATTATCGGAGGCACGCTTCCTGCCTTTACCCGTGGCAGAGTTAGTGGCTGCGGGGAATATATCAGCAGCAGCTCATCGACAGTTGACGCTTGAAAGAAAACGGACAAGAAACTGCGCGCCTGGCTTCTTCCTCTTTTCGGGCGACAATCCGCGAGGAGCGCCGAACTGCCAAAAAAAAATGACTCAGTATTTAGCTCAGAATGAATGAGACAGGTCACGTCTTACCTTCCCCACCAGAGCTTGCAATCGGAGCTGTATGTGAAATGGTCAATAAATAACTACCGGGCATCGTTTTCTCTACTGACCATTGGGCTGAGAAGATAACACCCTCTGTGCTGGAGCTTCGTCTTGTTTGACGCCAGGTTGGAGTTCCTCCTCTTTGTCGGGGGGGTCCAAACTTCGTAGGTATTCCACACTGAGGAAAGGTTTGGAAGGTTCTTCATAATCCACAACTCTGTATTTATGCGGAACCTTGTCGAAATTCTTCTTCAAAGCCTTGAATTCTACTGCGCAGCGAACATCTTTCCAAGAAAATCGCTCGTTTGGGGGCTGCTGGGCATCAACTATGAAGGTGGCATGTTTGCCGTCGTAAGTGTTACCGCCCCGCTTGTTGGGTTTCTTGGTGACCTCCATGGCGTCTTTCTTGTTCTCCGAGACACCAGCAGCGAGAGCGGCCCGCCTGGATACAGCGACAACGTCCGGTTTACGAGCCGATGTGTGGCCTTGATGCTTCTGGTGAAGCTCCTTAGGATCGTTCCGCTTGAAAAGGATGTCGGTTGGATCGCCCTCTGACTTAGCAGGCACGATCCCCGGAATGCTGATCTCGCTGAGACACGAAAGTCCCGTGTTGGCGGCGACGGCGAAAGGACCGTAACGGTTGTCCTCTGGCGCAGCGGTGGTGCTGCGAGATACGGATCAGCGCACTGCACCACGCGGCATTCCCATCGCAACTTACTATGCTTCCAATGCGGCCTTGATCCCCCCCGGAGCGATGTCGTGCCCAGCCCGAGATGTCCCATTAGCAATCGGTAGTACGGCCTTGAGACAGTCTTTTAATAGTTTTGACTTGTCGACCTCCTTATGCGAGGTGGTATCTCTACAGCGGTAAAGCAGAACCTCGAGCATGTCGTCAATCGGGCACGCCGTGTACTCGTCGACGTCTCGCTCTATCCACGGCCTCACGGCGGGTATCCTGCGGTAACCGATCAGCGCGCGTCGCGTCAACATGACGGGTGTGGCCATACTCTACTCCTATGCTGCGAATAGATTCGCTGATGACAGCTGAGCCACGCGCCATCGGGGTCGTCTTCGTCGTTGCTTCAGATGGTGTTGGTATTTGGTTGCCCTTTACTGGGGTACGTGGATTGTTGGCCTGAGCGGCTGGAGCGGGGTCAGCCATGTTGATTTCAAGAGGTAAAGAAAAGTTGTAAGTTGTGAATCCGGAGTCTCGCTCACCTTATATATGTGCCAGCCAATATAATAGCGCAGAGAGTATAATGGAGGTTGCTGCACGCCACACGCCGCACTTGTGGCGTTTGTCTGCAGCCAAGCCTTGTGGATGCTTGTGGATGTTGTCCTTGGTGGCTGAAACGCGTTCGGAAAATGAAGCAAATCAGAAAGCTGTCGCCCCACTGATGCACATCCAGGCAAACAGATCCACAATCATCCACAGCATCCGAACCTGGTAAGCGCTCAACGAGCACCTTTTTGAGCAATCGTTTAAGCGACCACCTACTTATACCTATTTTAGTAGGTTTCGTGGGTCTGTCCACCAATCACAACGTCGCACTGTCACCATTGGATACTCCAGAGTTCAAGGTGAGCTGTCGCTTAGTGAGTGTTCAGATGAGTTATCGCCCTTTTCAGCGCGAGGAAACTGATGCCCCTGCTCTACTGGGCGAGGGTACTAACTTGGAACTCACAGAATTAGCAACAGTGGCACTTGTTTGCGATTGTCAATCGCGTGGCCTTTATCATCATATCCCAAAAGACATGCCTCTCTATTCGCCCCACATGCTGCCCGAAGAAGGGGCCCACTTTCGAAAAGCCAAGGGCAACCCCCGCCATGTTAGAGTGCCCACAGCTTCCAAATGTCCGAGCGGACGGATGCGGGGCAGATTCGACACAACCCGCTGACTCACCCTCATCATTCACGGGGGCTCTTCGCCCCTCTCTAGTCGGACCACCGAAAGTAACGTCAACGCGGATTCGAATGCCGACTCGAGGCAAACTCGAGGCGTCAAAACGATACGGGATCCAACGTGGTATCTAATGGCCTGTGCACATTGGTTCTCGATGTTCGTGCTATTCCGCCGCGGATGAATTTCCACTCTCTGGCGCCCTCTGCAGCGGTGCCTTAAAACCTCTTTCGGAGGTCACTACCTGTCCAGCATAGGCCACTGCAGACGTCTATCGTGGTGGTAACTGGGATGTATCACTGCCGCTTCCCTATCACGGTCCGTCATATGACCCTAGTTTAAATCACAGCCCTGCTATTAGCTTCAGTGAACATGAGGTTGTACATAGTTTTCTGAGCTCGTATGTGATGAACTAAATGGGCAGGAAGGCGGAACCAAAGGGATGGAGTGAGGAGGGAACAAAGCTCATGTGCCCGGTTTTAGTACTGCGCCACCTCCATCTCTACTTTGGCTGCACACAATGCACTGTTCGAGTTCCCAATCCCCCGATATATTATCAGCCGATGGCCTGAGTGGGCTGAAAGTGTACCACTCACGCTCACCGCTCAGGGCCTCAGTCGGATTCGTGCCACGACTGGGGGAGTATTCACCCACCTTGCGCACCTCTTCATCCTAGTGTGGTCGTCGATATGTATGAATCAACTCTCTTCCGTTCCTCGGACGCCGTCCACGCTAAGATCGCGAACAATAGCGGGGTGAACTTCCTCCGCCGCCATCGAGTGCTCTCCTACACTTACTATATTGCTAGATTTTTCGGAGTACGCATGCTGCAGACTATATGTATCACTTTCATTGTGTTTCCTAATGACACAATAAGAAAGGCGCCATTTGTTGCTGGTTGCTTCGGCGCTCACCTTGCAAGGCTTACTCAGTTACTGCCACTAGCGAAACGAAAGGATATTGCGCTGGAACCATTCTTCATCCTCCGCCGAAAGCGGGGGGCCACCGGACACTCGAAGTGCCGTGAGTGGAGACACGATGTCGAAGTTCATTGCGATGATATCCGTATCGTTATCCCATGAATCCGTTCGAGCAGCCATCTCTCGACGGGTCTGCACCAAGTGTTTCAGCGCGGTCACAGAGAAATTGGGGCAACGAATGATGTTCAGCTCCAGTAGTTGAGGACACATGAACTCGTTGCCAGTAGTTCCTCCGGAAGCCATTCTGCCCAGCAAGTGATCATCGAAACTTGCACAGCTCTGAATGGTGAGAAGTTGGCCTGTCCACGTCGCGAGTGGTCTCCATAAGTTTTCGCTCGCCCCAGTGTCGTTTAGTCGTAGAACGTACGAATTCGGGAGGTAGGCAGGCGAATCAATTGCACAACGGGTGATTTCAATTTGCTCGGGATAGTTGTTGACGTAGCTGAATAACTGAGGAAGATCATCATCATCACCGCGTATGTCCTCCAAGGACAGCGATTCCACAGCAAACGAAAACCGCTCCCCAGGAAGCACTGGATCAGTGTCGAATTCGAGGTCTCGGAGAGTAAGGGTATGAACCGCTTCAGCCCGCGTCAGAATGATGTACAAGTCACGTAAGCTCAAGCGTTTGTGTGGGTACAGCGAAGCCTTGTAGTGAGATATTGTGAGACGACGGAGGTGGGCGGCGTGGTCCATCAGCCACAGGGCACCAGCATCACCAAAGTTCGCTCCATTTAAGAGGAGATTGGACAGCTTGGGACAGAAGAAGTCCCAACGACGTACGGCGTCGAAAGTGGGGCATTCTCCATCGTCAGATTGACATCGAAGCTCTAACTCATGAAGAATCGGCGCAAAGCCATGGAAGTTTTCCGGCAGTGAGGGCAGCGAGGAGCTACGCGCGACGTTGAAACGTATCGTCTTGCATCGTGAAATATGGGGATGAAGGATATTCATGGCGGATGCTACCTGGGCTTTCTCGCTCCTAGTACTTCGCGGGGATATGTCGTAAGGGCCCCCGAGAGTCACTACGACGTCCAAAGGAAGATTATTGGACCATTCAAAGCAAGAACTGGCGGATATAGGAGATGCCTTGTCGATGATGATGATAATGCGCGTCCAATATTCAGGAACAGTGGAAAGTATATCTCGCCACCAGGAACATACAGACGCAACTGCGTAAGGAAAAATTGATCTCGACGTTGGATCCTCAGGTATCCACTCTGTTTGATCGGTTTGAGTGGGTGGCCAGCATAGCTGCTTCCTGCGGTGCTGCATGTACACGAGCCTGAATATCTTCAGGAAGAGTTCAAATGGAAGGGATTCGATTGGCGAGCGTGGCTGTATTCGCCGGTTGGACTCCTGTGATTGCGATTGCAACCGATCCAACCGAGTGTCTGTGTCGGACATCTCTATATTTTAATCTATCTCTCTGTGTTAAGTCTGTCAGCCATGTGTGCCCATAAAATCACTCACATATACCCCTGTGAGATGCCTCCTGGCTACGCACCCCAAAAGACCACGAATTTGCTTAGTCGGAACTGCGAGGCACACTGGAGTAATGGTCAAGTAACTAATCAAGCAGAATATGAATTCAGCCCAAAGCACCTAGCTGATCACAAGGATGTACGAGGTTACAGTATACCTATATGCTTCATGTATTATGCAGTTGTAATGTGGAAGGACTATCTACTAGAGAAAGTGGGAAAGTGACGGCTGGACTAGACGATGGGAAAGAGTTGAGAACTTGTTTAGCAACAGCTTTAGGATTCAACATGTACAAATTGTTACAAACAACCGGCAAACGGTCGGCGAACACGAGTATCAACCACCAGCCCGAGACGTGCTAGGTACGGAGTGTGCATCCTCCCTTGTTCGTTGTGCAGTGGGCACAAGCTTCCCGTCTGCGTCCCCTTCCGAAGCTTATTTTGATTTTGTAGGACTGCCTCCATCCTGAGTGCTTCTGATTTGGCATTGGTCTTAAGAAATGGTACCGATGGCGCATTGCTTCATTTCTTACCTCGAGAAGATATCGCAAGGGTATGTGATTCGTTTTTGTCTCTTCTGTTACTCGCCCTATCCAGAAGCTGACCACGGCCGCCATGCAGTTATCCCGTCACCGCCTCTCCATGTCCTCGGGCTGATCCAGATCGAACTCAGTGATCAGATATGCCGTTGGTGCGTGGGATGTGCCTCTCGACTGTACCTTCGATGCACTGTTGATTCGAGGTGTTGTCGTGGAAGTGTTCTAAAAATTTTCTGTTGAGTGGTCCCCGGTCGCCAGTCAAGGCTGTTACTCTGGGTCAAAATCAGCTAGTATTCCTGAAAGCCACTCTGCAGGCGATCATTTGCTCTGCTCATTCAGAGACCTACAGATAATGTTTATTGGCCCTACTTCCTTCTATGTGTCAGACGATGATTCAATTCAGACGATTCGATAACACCGAGGACGATTCAGACGAAGATCCAGGGAACTCATCCTCAATCACAAACCTTATCCCCGGTCCTCTTACGTCGCGGAACAACGCGCAGTCCCGCTCCAACTCACCCGTGTTGGTCCTGGTCTCAAGCGACCCAAATTATACAACTTTGGGCGGACGCTGTGGAAGCGTGTCGAGACATTCTTGTAAGTTACGGATCATCTGCCCAGTCTACTGACTACCCTGCGGTAAGCGGGGACTGTTTCTATACCACATCATGGGCAGTGTACCTACAAAAGCCGTTGAGAAAACATGCGAACGATGTTATGGCGTCAAGCTACTTTACCGGTGACTGAGGGCATCACCGAGTGTTTCTATCGAGTGACCTCCAGAGTGATATAAAACCCCAAACCCACACTCAAGATCGTGATACCCCACCCCGCTTCCTCTCCCCCCGATGCATAAACTCCCAGCACCTATCCCCCGGCTCAACCCCCAACACCCCCCTCACCTCCTCCCTCCCCATCTCGCACAGCTCCCGCACACACCCCACCTTCCCCATAACATACCCCACATTCTTCGCCGTCACCCCGGGCAGGCACCGCAGCAGCTCCTCCGCCGCCGCGTTCACCCCGTCGCCCACCTGCCCCGCCTCGTCCTCCGCCCCGACGGCGATCGCGCGCGCGGGGTCCGGCTCGCGTGCGTTCGCTTTGAGGTCGTTGAATATGTCGGCGGTGGCGTAGGGCGAGGAGGACCAGATTATGCGGATGCGGGGGAAGTGGAGGGTCAGGAGGACGAGCTTGGATTGGATGGTGGGTGGGGCGCGGTCGGTCTCGGATGTTGTGGGTTTCTTGGAGGGGTATTTTGAGGAGGGCTTGGCGTAGGATTTGGTGTCGGCGATGATCTGCGTAAGCGAGATATAGTGAATGTCGGGCGTGAGGTGGGAGGTGGGAGAGCGGGCACTTACGTCCAGCGAGAAAGACTTGTTCTCCTCGAACTCGATGAGGAGCACAGGCTGCTTGTAGTACACCGACATCAGCTCGCACTGTGTGTACCTGCCACGCCGCCCACGTCAGCCGCGACAGACAACCACACAAGGCACACTCACAGCCGCCCACTATTAAAACTCTGCACCAAATCCGGTATGCTCTTCCGCTCGACGCAGATATCAGGCGTGAGGATGTAATCCCCCACCGTGAGCGTCGCGGGGACGACGAGCAGGCCCGACGCGTGCAGGAGGGAGGGGAGCGAGGAGCGGAACTCGCGCATGTCGACAATTACCTGGGAGGGACGGGAGGTTAGTCGTGGCGTGTGAATGTCGGCCTCGTGAAACTCGGCGGGCGCGGAGGGTGCGCCCGCGCTCCCGATGAGGTGAGAGTGGGAAAGACATAAACGCACCTGCGACGTCCCCGTAGCTAGCTCCTTCCTCCCCCCAGCGAGACGCGTGCTGATCGTCTTGATGAGGCTGTCTCCCACGCCCGCCTTTCCCGCTGGGCCCTTGTCTTCGAATATCGGGAGGAGCATCGACTGCGAGTGCATGAGGTGAGTGTCGACAATGCGCGAAGGTGGGGTGTCGACAACGCGCGAAGGTGAGGTGATGCCAAAGCGCGAAGGAAAGTAAGTCAATCCAAGATCCCAGCAACGCCACAGCGTTCGCAGCAAACACGAGCGTCAGCTCCCTCAGCGCACACGCGGAAAGGAAAGCACATCACGCACCCCCCGCTCCTTGATGAGCCGCTCAAACGACTCCTTCTCGCGTCGCAAGCCCGCGAGGTACTTGTGCTCCTCGCAGCTCAGCTGGTACACCATGAAATACACGCGTACGTTCAGCCCGGGGTTCGCGTTTCGGTAGACCTGTGTAGCAGGCAGAGGTGTGGTCAGCCTCACGCTCCACGACAAAAAGAAAGAACACACGCACCTCGATCCTCCTAACAAACTCCAAGCTCGGCTCAAACATCACCACGAACCGCGGGCGCACGTCCTCCAGCACGCGGTCGTCGCCGTCGTCTGCGTACGCGCGCACGACGACGGTGGAGGACGGCGGGAGGAGCGTGTAGTGTGGGTCGAAGGAGGGGTCGAAGGAGGGGTCTGTGGGGAGGGCGGTGAAGGTGGGGTCTGTGGGGAAGGCGGTGGGGTTTACAGAGGAGGCCGTGGGGTTTACGGAGCAGGCCGTGGGGTTAATTAAGGTGGTGGAAGACCCGGGGAAGGACGCGAACGCCTCCTCCTGCAACGACAGCGCGATCGCGAAGTCGAGATCGGGATCGGGCTCGTTCGGGCCTGTGAGGTCGATGATATCCGCGTCCTTCTCTTTTCCGGCACCGGAGGCGTCCCTTGGCCCCCCGGCTGCGGAAGAGGCGGCGCGCGGAGGAGGCGCGACGCCGCCCCCGCGCACGCGCCGCCGGTTCGCGTTCCGGTCCTGCTTCGCTTTGTCTTTCCGGCGGAGTGCGTCGGATATGCCTCCTGGTCGCGCGTCCTGTCCCTCGTTCTGGGCTTGGTTTTGGTTTTGGGCTTGGTTTTGGTTTTGGGCTTGGTTTTGGTTTTGTGGCTGATTTCGTTGTCCCGAGCTGGACGTGCCCTTCCCCTTGCCCGCGTCCCGTTTCTGCGCGGCGGCGCGGCCCTTCCAGAAGAGGTACTCCCTCAGCTTGCCCTCCATCATCTTCCGCCCGCGCGTGCCCTTTGCCGCGTCTTCACGCCCATGCCCGCACCGCACGATCAACCCAACAGTCACACCACACCACCACCAAACCAAAAAGCACAGCACAGCCCAAAAGTCAGCCCCCAACACACAAAGAATATAAAAGAGACGGGACGTACCCGGCGCGAGCGCGGCGAGGAACTCGGTAACGAGTGCGGCGGAGTGCGCGGAGGCAGTCATGACGAGGACGGTGTTCGTCCCGGGGGCGGGGGTGGAGTGCTTGGGGGCTGTGTGTGGGTGCGTTGGGTGGGAAGGGGAGGGGGATGGTAAGATGGCGTCATGGTAGAGCGAGCGCAGTATCCAGATTAGTGTTGCAGTAAAAGTAAGCAAACAAACGAAACAAACAAAACAAACGAGTAAGCGAAACATCGCCCCCACAAAAACAACAAAAACAAAAAAGTAAAAGAAACCACGCACCCGCCTCCATCCTCAGCACCTCCCCCTCGATCTCGAGCAGCACGTCCGCGAGGAGGTCCCACTTGGGGAGCTCCTCGAGCGTCGGGGTGAGCCCCGGCGGGAGCCAGGCGGGCGTGGGCGCGGGGTTTGGGGGCGTGTTGGCTGCGTTTGAAGTAGTGGCTGCGTTTGAAGTAGTGGCCGCGCTTGAAGTGGTGTCGGCGTTTGGTGTGGTGGAAGCCCGCCCCTGCACGTCGTCCAGCGCTTCCCACGCATCGTTATCTGCGTCTTCTTCGCCTCTGTTCGCGTTCGCGTTCCCTCCGTTATTACCCCCACTCCCGCCCGCACGCCCCCCATCCGCGCCCCCGCGACTAAGCACATAGCACCGCCGCTTCGCAGTCGTGAAGATGACGTTCGCCGCGTCTGTGAGCATCCACGGGGACTTTGTCGTGCCTGCGTTCGAGTTTGGGTTGGGGGATCCTGTGTTGTGGAGAGAAGAGAAAAGAGTTAGGTGATGACGAAGAAGGGGAGAAATGGAGGGGAGGGAGAGGGAGGGAGAAAGGAGGGAGAGGAGGGAGGGAGGAGGGAAAGACGGAAAAGGAGGAATCAGCCCGCGCCCAGGGACAAAAGAAGAGCAGGACACGGACGCACCAGAGGACGCGACGAGCGTCTCGAGGTATGCGTGGAACGCGAGCGCGTCGTATGTTAGGAGGTAGCTGGTGGGTGTGGATGCGGGGCGTGAGTTTGTGTTTGATAAGTAGGAATAAGAACAGAACAATGGAGCAATGGAGGGACAGTAATATTAGCCCAGGAGGAGTGGGACATGTCAAGTAGAGGCACACGAAGGAGAGAGCCAACTGTGCAAAGACTCACCCCAACACCCTCCTCAAGACGCCCAAGTCGCCGACGAGTTGGCGCGTGCGCGGGCCGACCTTGTGCCACACGGGGTCGAGGACGCGCCGGGCGAGGGCGTCGAAGGAGCGGAAGTATGTCTGCTGGAGGTCGAGCGAGGTTAGGTCGAGCTAGGTGAGGCCGCGGTCGTCGTTTTCAGCGGAGAGGGAGGAAAGGGAAAGTCGTAAGCGAAGCACACGCCAAAAGCACGGCACGCACCTCGACGCCCGCGCCGGCAACGCGCTTGAGTTCATCGAGGGTAGTGGAGATGCACTGCACGAGGGCGTGGTGGATATCGTGCATGGGTTCCGTGAGGGGCTGGTAGAGCTCGATGACGTCCGCTTTGCGCGCGGAGAGGGTCGATTTTATCGACTCATGGAAGCTTTGCGCGGGTGAGACGAGATGGAAAGAGGGAGGGAGGTACATACCGGGGGTAGATATGGACCCTCCTCAGCTGCAGCTCCTTCATAACGCTCTTCAGCGGCGCCATCCCGCTCGTAATCTGCTCCGGCTGGTCCGAAAACGCCTTGACGAAGCCCACCGCATTCCGCTCGCGAAACAGGCGCACGACGAACGCCTCGAGCGTGAGCGGGCCGACCCTCTCCGCCTCGAACACGACCACGCCCGTCACGAGCGGCGCAGGCACGTCGCCCTGCAGCAGGTCCACGACGAGGATCCGCGATGTGACGGCGACGAGGCCGCCGCCCTTGTAGAGCGCCGCCCGCTCGCGCTTGGGGAGGTCGTGCGAGACGACGCGGAGACCGGGGCGCCGGCAGCCGAGGAGGCCGAGCTCGTCACCGAGGGCGGGGGGCGCGTTGAGGAGGAGGACGAGATTGGTGGGGGCGTCGTAGATGCGCAGGAGGGTCGCGGCGATACGGCGGAGGCCGAGACCGCGGGCGAGGATGAGTAGGTCGTTGGTGGCCGGGTCGTGGATCTCTTCCAGTATCGATCGGTGGAAATCGAGCAACGTCGACATCGCGAGCACACACAAGTCAATGGAAGAAGTGCAATCGGTCACGTGGGGGGCTATGTAACTCGCTTACGAATACGATCGCGCAAGGCGACTGTGCGGCCCGGACTGCCTCGGAGGATGTACCGCCACAGTCGATCGACGTCACAAAAAGTTCCGTTTAATGGTCAGCTCATTCGCGTCAAGCGTTTCTCTCCCCGCGATGTTTTTCGGTTGCGCTGGTGTATACACCGCGTTCGACCTTCGCTGTCTTGATCCATGTCTTCACGAATAGCTGCGGGTTGTGGCGGATATCGATCAAGGCTACAGGGCATGCTCACAATCGACAATTGAATCGATTGTGACTCGCCCTTACTAGCCCCATCAGTCCATCCGACCCTGTCATTGGCATTTGGGGATGTTGAATCTCAAGATTATCTGACGACTTTGTCATGAACGCTCACCAGGAGATCAGACGAGATCTCTCAGACTGTTACCAATCTTCTTGCACACATTGTCAGCTCACTCGTCTTCGCACTGCTAGGTGGAGCTGCGATGCCACAGACTGAAGTTTTATTCTCTTCGACATCCCTAATCACGCCTGCGGACCTCCCCAGACTTGAAGTGAATGGGCATGCTGACGTTACTTCAGACAGACACTCGCAACCCGGTGTCAGCCCAACTACGCAGGCCGCTCTCGACAAGGCGTACGAAGCAAGTTCTCGCTCCGCGGAGTACACAAAAACAGAGAACAAGCTAAATGATTTCGGTGCGTCCATTCTGCTGATCTAACACGCGATCATACTGTATTCCCCTCCAGTCGACCGCGTTTCTCAGCCGATGTCCTCTGGATACTACGTCACCGCGAGTGGATTCTACAGCGACAACGCCGATGCCATCAAAGACAGCGCGGCGAAGGCCGTCGACATGAAGGCAGTCGAGGAAAACATCCGCAGTTTCGCAGAATCGAGCAAGGTCCTGATGAAGATGCTCGACGAGGTAGCCAAGGTGCATCCCTTCATCGGCGGTGCGTAGCCTATCACATATCCATCTCCGTCGACCAATTCGCTCAAACGCATGAAATGCACGCATCACTAGTCGCCGTGCTCGCCTTCAAGGCCGTCGTCACGCTCGAGCTCAAGAGGCGGGAAAACGACAGAAAGGTCATCGCGCTGAAAGTGGAGATGAAGGACATGATGGCCATCCTCCTCCAGTGCGTCACCCCGTGCCCTCTTGATCACGCGCGCAGCAGGACATAGTAGTGGGAATTCTGCAGGCTGCGCTACGTTAGGGACCCTCGGCAAGAATTTCCCGACGGGACGACGCTCGAGGGCCGCATGCAGGGCCTCATGAAGGCCGTCGCAAGCGACATCACCGCGTGTGGTAACCTGTGCGATACCTACACCAAAAAGAGCCTCGTCGGTGAGTCCCCTCTTCCCATGCCCCACCCGCGGCTCGCTGCCAACCCACCCCCGCCCCGCAGCCAAAGTCTTCAAAGGACCCATCTGGGAAGGCCGCCTCGCCGACTACGCCGACACCTTCGCCAGCCGACGCAAAGAGATCGAAACCGCGCTGTCCATCCACACCGCGCTCGGCGTCGACGACGCCAACCGCGCGCTGTCCGACCTCCGCGCGGGGCTGCACGCCGTGCACGAGAAGCTCGACATGCTCCTCGTCTTCCGGCGCCTCGACGCGCCGCCGAACAAGGAGCTCGCTAAGATCGTCGCGGACGCGAAGGGCGCGCCGGGCGCGTGGGTCGACAACGACGACGTGCTGCAGCGGCTTGTCTTGGCGGCGCGGAACCCCCGAACCAACGCCAAGGACGTCCAGCCGAGCGCCCCAGCGACCGCGACAAAATCTGCAAAGTCCGCCGCGCTTGACCCGCTTGTGCTCGCCGCTGTCAGGACCGAGCTGCAGGAAGACCCCGATCAGGCGCTGGCGCGCAATATGGAGCTGTTCGACAGGAAGATGAAGGTGCAGGAGAAACAGCTCATAGAGCAGCTGGGCGGGGTCGTCCACAGGGAGGGCGATCGCATTATAAGCGCTGTGATTTCTGGGTCGCATGACCGGTTGCTGGATCCTGTGCGTGTGGCTTCGGTTGCTGTGGTGTCCGTTCTGACTGCTTTTGCAGGATCTACATAGACTCTGGAAAGAAATGGTCGGGCGTCGTTTCTTCGCCTATTCCTCTCCCCTAACTACGTTGTTGCACAGGGTTGGAAAGGGAGCGTCAAAGCCCGCCACTTCATTCTGGCTCTCCACGACTACTTCGTCGACAAATACCGAGAAACAGACGACCAACAGATGGTCCCCACGCCCCTGACCGCAATCTCGCCCCTCCCCTCGGACGACTACCCCGCCCCCGGTATGATGCTCGACATCGCGCTCACGACCTATCAGCCGAGGTCAAAGTCCGACGACCGGTGGGCGCTAGCGTACATCAACATCTCGCGGATCCAGTCGATACTCGAGAGCTTCGACGTGGACGGATCGGGGTTCATCAATATCGGCGAGGCGAACTCGTTCACGAGCTCGCGGCCCAAGGGCTGGAGGTGAGTTCCGCGCCGAATCACTCTGGTGTGTGTACAAATGTCTTGCCATTCGATCTAGCCTTCCGCACTGGCTTGCGTACTGGGCAGCTGGTGGGCACCACATGATCTCGTGCCATACTGGGAAACTGACTCGCCCTGCAGGATGGCACTCCATCACATGGGAGTACACCCTCCGGATCAAGCGCGTCATCCAGACGATGTACGACCACCTCAAGGCCGTCCTCCCCGCCAACCGCTCCGTGGTCGACCAGTACCTCGAGTGCATGCCCCTCCGCCGCGTCGAGCTGCTGTGCGCGTCCGTCCGGGCGTGTGACGACGACGTGTACGGCGACGGGCTGCTGGACGAGAAGATCCGCCCGTATATGATGGAGGAGCAGCAGCGGATTGAGGAGAACTTGAAGTCCGTCGCGTGGAATATCGATGCGGCGAACACCCTCACGTTGGTCGTCGGGCAGGGTCGTATCGAACGGGTGAGTTGGTGACGCTTCGAGGATTTGAAACACGGGTAACAGGATCGTACCATGCAGTACATATTCCCGCTACTGTATCTACTCCTCAAACAGCACCTCCGGATCGTGAAACTGGCGTGCAAGGGCGTCTTCTCCGAGAACAACCTGGCGGAGGCGGGGGCGTCGCTAGAGCATATCATCAACGCTGCGGACGTGCGAATAAGCAACCTCGTAGGTGCGTTTAATGCGGCTTGGACTGTCGGGCTGAGGCCACTGACTGACATCGCGTGTCGCACAATGCAGCCCATTTCAAGCAGAAGGGGTTCGACGTTATGGCACAGCTCGAGAATGTTGCATTCGGGATGGTGAGGTGCCCTTTGACTCTTGGAACCGCCGTGGTGATGAATTGCAGCTGAATATGTATCAGTTTCGGCTCTTATACGACGATGCAGCCATGGAGCTGGACGAGGACCGCGATTCTTCGTACGAAAGTGACAGCGAGAACATTTCTGACGATGTGGATCCCGGTATACTCAAGCACGGACTCCTCGAGCATGAGGCAGACTGGTCGAAATACGAAGACCCCGACTTCAAGCTCGAGATCGAGGGCGGGGAAGGGATGTTGGCATCCGGACAGCCATCACTTCAAGGCGTCTGGACCGGTACGTATTCGCGCGGAGAGGCGCACGAGGAGGACTCGTTCCATGTTATCCTCCGCAGCGGCCAAGAGGGCGGCTCTTTCGCCGGGGGCGGCGCTGACGGGTCGGATTCGTTTGAAGTAGTCGGGAATCTGGAGGCTTGCGGAGACGGGGCTGGCTACGACGTGAGGTTCACAAAAGACGCTACGGAGAGCGATACCCCCTCTGCTACTTTCCGCGGCACACTTGACACCGCAACCGCGACGATCGACGGCCACTGGGGCGTCGGTGTTGACGAGGTCCTCGGGGAGTTTCATCTCGCGCTGTGCCCTCCGTCCACTCGACAATTCCGCTACTCGCGCGAAGAGTATCGATATAATCGCGCGCGGGCACGGTGGCAGTTCGCGGGTGCGGCTGTACTGCACCGAGTTAGGCGGGGTTTTTGGTCGTGGAGCTTCTTCGAGGGCAGGATGGAGACAAGGAAGCGGTTTGTGGAACTGTGGCGGCGACGCGAGCTGGCGCAGGCCTGGTCTATCTCCTTCGACGACGTGGACCTCGAAGAGGAGGCCCTGGAGCTCAGCCGATTAGAGGAGACTCTGTCACCCGCTGACCTTGCGTTCTATCAATCGCTTGCAAAATGCGCCGTTCGCAGAGCGGCTGTGCACTGGTATGTCACTTGTACACGGATACACTGAATCAGCGAACCCACGAGACGTATCTTGATTCCAGCGGTCTGTATTGCGACTCTTGCAGGTACGAGTCGTCTCCGCGCTTATCATGTAGCTAAAATCTCAGTGTCACTCCCGGCTCCTAGCGCGACCATGGTCGGCACGCGGCTCATCTGCCTCGAATGCGTCGCCCCGAACTTCAGGAACCAAGTCGACCTGTGCGCGAGCTGCGTCAACATGGAGACGATGAACGAGAACTTCACGCACGAGAGGGCGCACCCGGTGGTGAAGCTCCAGCGGGTTTCGCACCGGCGGGAGCTGGGTGCGCTGGTGCGCTACTCGCGGAAGGCTGTTGAGCGTGCGAATGACGCGCTGCGGCTGATGGCTGAGCGGAAGGCTGTGCGTGCCGATGCGACGCCGGTGGACAGCGAGGTGGGCGGTGGAACTGAAGGGGAGGGCGACGCGACGGGAGAGGGTGACGCCATGGGGGAGGGTGACGCCACGGGAGAGGGTGACGCCACTGGAGAGGGTGATGCCACGGGGGAGGGTGACGCCTCGGGGGAAGGTGACGAAAGTGTTGATGATCAGGATACGGGAGGTGCGGGAACACAAGAGAGTGGTTCTGACGCCTCGGATAACCCTCTGGACGAATCCTTCGACCGCCGTTGTATCAACTGCCAGGAGCTGGTATCCCCGCCCTGCTGGTATTGCATCACTTGCGGTGAGTGGATGTTGTTCTTCGTGGGAGATTGAGCCACAACCAACATATCTCCAGACACCGATGCCTTCATTTGCGACGATTGCGATGCTGGGGACATTTCCCATTGGGGCGAAGGTCACAGCAGTGATCATCCTTTGGTTCGCTGCCAGGAACGGGTGGACGCGCCTGCGGAAGCCGACCAGGCGGAAGCAAAAGCCTCGGAAGGAAGGATCTCGGAGATTGAGAGCAAAATCACGGTGTTGAACGAACGGCTGGCTACCCTCGAGACGCGGATGGACGACCAACACACTGCCTTGAACCAGCGCTTCTCTACGATGGAGGAGTTGCTGAAGCAGGTCATCTGCAGACTTGCGTCCCACTCCACCGATCTGGTGAAGCAGGCTTGAATATTCGTACATGTATTTCGAGCATTCAGGTAGTACTCAGGAAGTAGCATGTATCATGTATCATACATAAGTGATGTACGTCCCACAATTTACTTGATAAAAATTTCCCAGAAAAACAGGCTTGTCTTACTGGGGAGAACATATTTTACATCGACCAGGAATCGAACTCCCGAGCGTGCCCAAAAAGGAAGATGTTTCCGGATGACGATTCGGAACTTTCAATTTACTGAGTTGCAGAAGCCCAGTTAGAAGATCCGAAGAACGAGTCTTTTTTCGTACCTCAAGACCTCGTAACAGCCACTTGCGATTGAGTATCCTCATCTCAAAATTACGTGCCATTGTATCCCGGGGGTACTCATTCGAGCTCATGAGGTAGGGTCCATCATTGTAATGGAGAGCGTCATCACAGAATTGACGTCGGTATTTGGTAGGTTTGGGACCGCGATGTTCCCGAAGCGATTGCAAGACGCATCATTGACCTTTTACCGTTCCTCACCGGAAGTCTTGTCGCGGGACAGGGCGTTTACTATGTAAGGGTTCCCGTTTGTCGATGTCTATTCACATCTCTCATAGAATGCAGCTGAGGAACATCATACACGACCGACCTGATGCCAAGGCCCGCCTGTATTCTCCGGAATGTCCGACAAGTAATGACTCCTCAGAGCCGACTACTGATACGTGAGTTCGGCTGTGTATCTCCAACCTCGCTCGCTGATGCATCGAGCTGACGCCAGAGGACTATGTGCTGGAATATGCTAGCAGAGAAGAGGTAGTCATTACGAAGACTGTCTGTACCCATTTTTTGGGGTTTCATGCATATATACACGTGCAAGGTTGCCCTAGCTTACCATTTCGTTAGTCCCACACCGTGCTAACCCTTTGAGTTTAGGCTTGATTAATCCAAGCGCCATTAAGTAGCTCATGCAACCTCCCGCTCGGCGAGCGCGCTATCGCGACTTTCTTCTTCTCTACTCTCTCCTTCTCCATTTTCTTTACATACGGCTTGCTGTCTGTAATTATGACGGTCGTACTATTTCAACTCCAGAGTCTGGGAGCTTTGGTTGCGGCTGTGATGGCGGGTTATGCTCTCAGCGTTAGGCTACGTTCGAGATCTCGGCTTCCTTTACCACCAGGTCCCCCTGGTCACTGGCTTTTCGGAAATGCTTTACCCAGGGACAAGTGAGTAAACTCTTGGTTATCGTTTCCTTTGCCTTTACTCATGCAGGCATTGCCGACTACCAGCCAGTCGCAACAATTCGCCGAATGGATCAACACCTATGGCCCTGTTATCTCTCTGAGGACAGGTCCGAATATTATGGTGATCGTCGGACGCCACCAGGTATGTGTAACACCCGACGCATATCCACAGAGCAGCTCAACATGTCCTACCTACGAAGGCGGCAGTCGACATTATGGAGAAGGAGGGTGGACTGCTAGCAGACCGCCCTCGTGCTGTAGCAGCTGGTGAGATTCTGTCGAGGGGCCTGAGGATGATTCTAGCTCCTGCTGGGGAACAGTTCAGGAGGCTGCGGAAGTAGGTGTACATTCCAAGATTCTTATGATACGGACGGTCAGCTTACACGCGCCCAGAGCGGCACATACGCATTTCAACGCCAAAGCGGCAGACTCTTATGCCCCGATTCAGATGGAGAGCGCACGCGACGTCATAGTCAACATCCTCGATGATCCCAACAACCACCAGACGCACGCGAAACGGTGCGCGCTCTCGTCTTTATAACCAACATTAGCTACCCCTGCTGACGGAACGTGTGGATGTGTAGATATGCCGCCTCTGTAATTCTGAAGGTCACTTATGGCAAGACGGCACGAACGAGCGACGCAGACAGGGAAATCATGCTGATTCACAAGATGCTCGAGCGGTTCCAGGCGCTCATGAGGCCCGGTGCTATTCTCGAGAGCTACCCGATTTTGAAGTACATCCCAAAATACACGAGCTACCTGGAGGAGTGGCGCCGGGAGGAATCACAATTGTTCCACGAGCAGCTCGATCGCGTTCAGGACGAACTCGTCAGCCTCTTGCATTGAAAGAGACTACTGAAGCTAATTGCGTATTCTTCTTTGAACAGAACACGGGAGGAGCTGGCCCGTCTTTCGTGAAGTATCTTCTGGAACACCAAAATGAGCATAAACTTTCGCGTGAGGAAATGGCCTATCTCGCAGGCTCGCTCTTCGGCGCCGGCTCGGACACGGTCAGTAGCACTTGACAGGCGACTGGATCTATGACTCACGCTCGTTTTTTTCCAGACGGCAGTTGCTATAATGGTGCTGGTCATGGCAGCTGCACGTCATCCTAAGGCGCAAGCATTAGTGCAGGAAGAACTCGACAATGTCGTAGGACGTGATAGAGGTGTGTTCGGTGACGCTATCATTCGAAGCTAACCTAGTCTGACTCACTTTCATGCTTTATCTAGCGCCGACTTTTGACGACCAGAGTTCCCTCCCCCAGATCCAAGCATTCATGCTCGAGTGCATGCGATGGAGGCCCGCCACCACCTTAGGTAGGACAATTGGCTCTCCCGCCACCATACATTGCTGATGGTATTTTCTCAAGGTATCCCTCATCGTGCGCTGAAGGATATCGTCTACGTAGGCCTATATTTAGTTCCTCTCATCAGTTCCATGACACTCAACACTCCTGTATGCAGAAAAACTACTGTATCCCAGAAGGAGCCATTGTTTTCGGTAACCACTGGTGCGCTTGATCCCGTCCTCGCGCCCCGTTTTATCCTGTTATCCTCATTCGAATCCACCAGGGCAATCTCGCGCGATCCAGTCGTGTATCCCAACCCAGACACCTTTGACCCCCGACGATGGCTGAACAGCGACGGACAAGTCCGTGACGACCTCAAGTTCCCCAGTTTCGGATTCGGACGGCGGTAAGCGACGCTCAGGATTCCCCTTCACTGCTCGGCGCTGATGGGTATTTGTTGCTTAACTTGAACAGGATATGCCCAGGCCAACATATCGCAAATAGATCCATCTTCATCAATGCAGCGCTTCTGTTGTGGTCCTTCAAGATCACGGAAGACCCGTCTGCACCGATCGATGAGAGCGGCTTCGTAGACGGTGTCATCGCACACCCGAAGCCATTCGCAGCGAAATTCGAGCCCCGGTTCGGGGACGAGGCACAGCTGAGGAGAACCATGGAGAAGTATGCTGACGGTTTGTAGTTCCTCGTTTGACGCTTGTACTGTGGATCCAAGTATCGTGGTGTAGTATGCTGGATAACGGAAGCAAATGGTTTGCATTTATCTTTAGTTTGATCACAATGGATGGTCCTGTGATTGTGGAGCTGCACCTGTACTGTAGGTTCCCAGATTACAGCAATTTGTCGCGTCATGGTTTGTGTGTTTGCTATTGTGGGACCAGCTGTCATGATAGGTAAGGAAATGGGTCGGTTACACAGAAACTATCAGCAGACACTTCATGATGGAATCGAAATGGTACGTGAAGACCGTTATCATCATATCCCATAAGACATGCGTCTCTACTCAGCTCCACGTGCTGCCTGAAGAAGGCACCCACTTTCGAAAAGCTAAGGGCAACCCCCGCCATGTTGGAGTGCCCACCTGATTGGTGGTCTGTGCCATGATTTGGAGCGTGCCCACAGTTTCCAAATGTCCGAGCGTACGGATTCGGGGCAGATTCGAACACAACTCGCTGACTCACCCTCATCATTCACGATGTTTCTCTGCCCCTCTCTAGTTGGACCGCCGAAAGTAACGTCAACGCGGATTCAAATGTAGCCTCGACTCGAGGCGTCAAAACGATACAGGGTCCCAACATGGTATCTAATGGCCTGCGCACATTGGTTCTCGATGTTCGTACTATTCCGCAGTGAATGGATTCCACTCTCTGGCGCTCTCTGCAACGGTGCGAACCACAACTGATCCGCGACCTTCCTCAAAACCTCTTTCAGCAGTCACTACCTGTCCAGCATAGGCCACTGCAGACGTCTATCGTGGTGGTAACTCGGATGTCTCACCGCCGCTTCCCTATCACGGTCCGTCCTATGACCCTAATTTAAATCACAGCCCTGCTAAGCACCCAGATAATACTCAGGAAGTAGCATGTATCGTACAAAGTGATGTATGCCAATGTATGGTAAAATCACATGGTTCAGTCATTTTTTACTGTAACTAGCGGACTAGCGGACAGAAAAAATGAACGCAATATCTGATATAGCGGATGTCGGCCAATGCTATGTAGGCCACGGGTGGGCCGGCCATGGCTCAGCCACACTCCTGCACCTTCACTACTTTCTCTCAACTGAAATATATGAGTGGGAAATGATGAGCCCACACAGGTTCCTCAACATCTCGCTGGAGTAAGCTACGGTGGGCCCACATGGCTCCCTACCAACTGGCATCTATTCAACTGGCACAGATCCATATAGGCCTATGGCGGCCGAGACGTGCCCACCAGTTTATGAAAATAATGTAATG
>MU266607.1:0-33032 GCA_021014945.1 Leucogyrophana mollusca | reverse complement strand
TCTATTTTACTGTAGTGCACCTCAGTCGTTATCTGCCTAACTCCGGGCACCGGCTGAGGTGAGTAGTTTATATTTACTTAGTATTGCTACGTTACTAACTGTACCGTAGCTCCGGACTAACTCCGGAATTCCTTAGGTGAATATAGTCGTTATCTGCCTAACTCCGGGCACCGGCTGAGCTCCGGACTAACTCCGGAATTCCTTAGATTTGTCAGGTCGGTGGTTTCAGTAGGTCCCGAAAGCCACGCTCGTGTTGCCGGTTGTTCCTCGTTTTTGACAGGCCCCGACCGACCAACCTGAACAGGGGGAGCATGGGACGGGAGGTCTGGGTCAGTCGGATGGCCGGGAGGCGGTGAGTCGTCGTCAATCCTCGCCCTCTTCTCCTGATGATCGCCTGTCTCCTGCTGGGCTGCAATGAGGGTGAGTGGTAAAAATGTTCTTTCATGACTCACCTTTGGCGGCGGCAAGGCTATGGAGTCCTTGCGCTTACGCTTTGATTTCTCCTGCGTGGGACCGACGGCTTCGAACTTCGCGAGTCGTCCTTCGCTCTCTTTATGGAGAGCCGTGGTTGAGTTGGTGGGAGGGGGAAGTGCGCTCGAGCCAGCGATGGCCATCGGCGGGTCATCAGCAGCGGGGTCAGCGAGTGCGTCCCCTCGAGCGTCAGGTTGAAAGGCGCGCCCTAGGAAGAATAATGCCCTCTCCACAGAGTCACCCTCAACGTTGCCCTCCAGCATGTCCAATAATATCGCAGCTCCGCCTGCGATTATTTGCTCGCGCCCAGTGCGTGGATGCCCTACACTAGCAAGCATACGCCTCATCATGTCACGCAAGACCTGCACAATCGAGCGATCGAATCTTGTGTCGTCGGCGGCCTCGAGGGCGTCCACTGCAAGCCCGTAATTGAGAAGACCGTTTCGAAAAAAGGTACTCTATGTCCAGCAGCAGGTCAGCACCTTAAAATACAATGTTCGAAAGCACACTCACATTCGGCAGGTCATGCTTCCCGTGCGTCTCGGCGGGGCGCGTGATCTCCACCCCTCCCTCGTCCTCGTCCACGTTGGCCTTCGTGGGGCGCGTGATCTCCATCATCTCCTCGTCCTCCCCGTACATCGTGCCCTCTTGCTTCGCCTTCTCGCCGACTGTCACTGCCGCTTTACGCTTCGTGGGTTTTGTTGCCTCCGCCGCCGATGTCAGCTGTTTCCCCTTCCCCTTCTGCTTTCCCTCCGCCTCTCCTTCCCCTACCTCTGCCTCTGCCGCTGCCCTCTCCGCCTCAACGTGGGCCTCTTCTTCCGCCGCCATCGCTGCCTCCGCCTCTGCGTCGGCCTCCGCTTCCGCCGCCGCCGCCGCCTCCACCTGCACCCGGCCCTTGCCCTTGCCCTTGCCCACCTCATTCGCCTTCACCTTCGCCTTCTCCTCCGGTGATGTTTCCGGTATTTCATTACCTTTTTGCCTGGCCTTGTTGTGTGGGCTCGGCTCGTCCTCCCCACTCTCGTCGTCGGGCTCAGTCTGGACGATGTCCATGCCCTCCTCGTCGTAGTCATCGCCCCTGTCTCCATCTTTTCCCTCATCTTTGTCCTCCTCCTCATCCTTCTTCTTGTACTCGACCTCTTGCTTCAGCATCAACATGCGGGCAGGTTTGAGCTTGGGCTTGATCCTCGAACTTCCTGATACCTTTGAAGGCTCATCAGTGTCCGACATGGCCGCATGCTCCTCTGCATCTGCACGCGCTTTCTCCAACTTCTTGGATTTCAACTTGCCCTTCCTGGCGGGCAGCCGGCAATTCGGGGCCCATCCCTTGAGGAACTGGTAGACTTGATCGGCGGTAGGAACCTCATTGTGGACACCAGTCGATTGTATCTCAGCATCCCCCTCGCCAACGCCCCAATAGTCAAATTTGGGGTCGCAGATCTGTTCGCGATACGTGGTGATGTTGACTGGAATATTTCGATCAACATCTGAAAATTTCTTCTGGACCAAGAGCGTGCTCACATTTTGTCACAATGTCTTTTTGGCAGGCGCCTGACTTTATGTGCGCAAACGTCACACCATGCTCCGCCTTCAGCTTCTTGACGCATGCATCGGAGTACCCACCATATGTGTACTCCAACCAGATATGGTGGTCGAAGATGGGGGAACGCCACGCCGGGCTGATGTCCTCGTCTGCCCCATTGAGGTCCTTCGCAAATGCGTCAATGACGGCGCGGTAATAACACAGCGCCTGTTGCTGGTGAGTCCTTTCCTCCTTCATCGCCTCGTCTTTGGAGGGCCCGAACCTCGTGCACAGCTCCCTGGCAAGGGAGAAGCGGTAGCAAACGTGCCTCGCGTAAATACGGTAATGATCCGGGACCTTTGCGATCGTCGTCGGCCGCCCTTTCCCAGCGGTATGTTGAAGGGCGGAGGTGTTCCCTTCGCGGCCCCCTATCCAGTACGCCATCGTGGCGCACTCCTCGACCTTCGAATGGCTGACATCAGACGTGATAAGGGGGCGGGTAAACCGAGGGGGTGGCATGTTCTTTAAGCTGGAGTAGTAGTGACGCGGTGGTTCGAGAGAGAAACGCGTCGTTGGCGCGAACCCTAAGCCACGTGAGGCTCGATATGGACCCCCAATTTGAAGAATAAAACTAACTCGACCATGGGCATCTCGAGTGACTCAGATACGTCTTAATTCGCGCTTGACTTATGGATACAGTGCTATTAAACAGCGTACTATTGGCGTACTAAATATTATCTGTATAGGAGCTATAGGACCTCGATAAAACCATCTAATCAGCTCAAAATGGACTTCCCCACCTCTTGACATCCGAGTCCATCGCCCCTTCGCACGGCATCCCTTTTTTTGTGTGGGCTTGTAACGAATCAATGCGGGAGAACGTCTTGGAGCACATAGCACAGCACACACTAGCATCCATGTGCCGGCTCACGACGTGCCTCGAGAGGGAGTCACCCCTAATATCTCCTGTCATTGTGCATCCTTGCCAGAGGCAACGCAGCCGCGCGTGGCCTCTCTTGACGTTATGACGGGCCCGGAGGTGTCGCGCAGCATCACGTCTGCTGTTGGCGATGGATTCGTGGCACGGCGATCCATTGCGGTCGTACATGCAGGGGAGTAAAGTGGGCGCACTGCCAACGGCAGAACTGGCTACAGTTTGCGCGGCCGTTGTGGCGGGGACAGAAGGTTGCATCGGCAATTCGCCCAGATTAGGTGGTAGCTGCGCCAAGTCTGGCGAGATTACTCTGAAATCAGCGGACTCGTCTAGGTCGGTGTGGCTTTGCGAGGTAGCGCTGAGGTGGGGAGAGGGAATGTCTTGACGACTGTCTCCGAAGTAATTGGTAATCATGGAACTGAGATTGGAATGATGAGCAGCGAGGTGTGGACTGAGGACATAGACTGTGTACGACAAGGGACTTGTCTCTGGAGCGCCCACTAGAAAGTATGGAATGACCTGAGCACTACCAGTGTCTCCGGTGTGGGGCCCGTGAGTATGAGTACCCATGAGAAATTGGGCGGGAGTAGCTCTAGCGGAGGCGGCGTGTTCTTCGCGTACTCTCGTTTCAAAAATGGTGGCGCTGTTCATCAGAGCGATCCTGAAAAACGCTGCCGTGAGGATGAGGCGGGCGACCAGGCGGCCGAGATGACTAACAAGGTTTCATAGTCGACTTCGTGGTGACTCGGCCACGGAACAGAGTCGTAATACGACACCGATCCTTCTTGTGGATCATATGAATGCCTGTCGCCTCCGAAGCTACTAGCGAGCGCAATCTTAGAGCTATGATCAAAGAAGCTGAAAGAAAGTGCTTGCCTATGCGCCTGGAATGGTGAATAAGAGTCCCCCGAGATGCCAAAGGGCCAATGCTCGGGGTCGTTGTCGAATTCAGCATCATACATGGGCTCAAGAGGCATGGCGGCTAAGGGGGCTCTGAAAGAAAGCTGTGGTATGATGGAGGGCGTGAAAAGTAAGGATTCTGGGACTGGTTGGCGCGGTGTTGAGATGGAGAACGGGTGGGAAGGTTTTATACCTTTCGACAACGCAGATGAACTGGGACTCAAGTCAGCAGCCATTTCGAGCGCTAGTGCCACGTAAAATTTCACCTTGCCGCAACGGTGAGTACCAGCCATTCCCGGGGATCTAGTTGTCGATCAACTTGGAAGTAGTGAAACGAGGCACTGGCGCCCCCAACGCGGCGGGCCGATTGTTAGCTGAGCGCTACTCTGGAAAGCCCGGCGCGCTGCGCAAGGCATGTCTGATTTATCATTACCGGACGCCTGAGGATGAAAACTGCCTGCTTACAAGGAGAAGTCGAGTGGCAGGCCGTAACCCCAAACCCTACTCCCTGATTCGGAAAAGCCAACTTTATCACCGATTATCGACGCTGCACATTTATAACAGGACTCACGCTAACCTTGTACCTTTCCGAGCTGCGGAGCCCGGACGCTGGCACCAGGCATCCATGCAATCCATGCCGAATGTTGCCAACGTGCGCCTTTTTAGGCTGCCCCCAGCTTGTGCTCACCTCGTCCGAGTCTCGGGTAGAGCGGCCCAGGACCCAGTCTCGAACAATATGCGCGAAAAGCGACACGGTAAAAGTTTGGCTGGCAAGACCATATTTCGTCCTCGTATTGCTCTACTGTGCGCAAGGTTGTGCCGCTCGACAGGACTGGGTGTCATTGAAACGAATGGGCCCTGGCCATGACTCGATGTACTCACTGAAATGCCCACGCCCATCTTGCGCCATCCTCGTGTTTCTTTCTGCGGAGGTGTTTTTTTTTAGAGATTTAGAAGGCCGGCATACAAAATAGAGGCGGGCATACGAGATAGGCGTCTTCTGTTGACAATCTTGATTGAAGTAGATTACAAGGGCATGTCGGGGGGCGCCGCCTCTGAGGCAGGGATTGTTGTGACTCGTGAAACGCATTGGAAATATCAAAGGCGCCAATCACGGTTTGTAAGTTTGCCGCTATCACCGCCAACTTACTTTTGGCTATCAATCAATTTGCCACAGGCCCGAAACCGCCTCCTGGTAGCTCCTGATATTAATGTCGCACGGCCTGCACCCCAGTGACTCGATGTCAGACAAAGAAGTGATCCGTATTTGATTTCGTCGGGTCTGTTCGCGCTCATCTGAACAAGGGTTGAGTGCACAATGCACATAGAGAATCCACTCAGGAACCCGTTTCATGGACCATTGATTGCGAAGGTGCTACTGATAAAGTCTTGTCAATGCCTCAGCAGTATCGTATTATGGATCACTGACCACTGAGAGCACCTGAATTGAATATCGCTGTTTGGTGGGCCTTCGGGACTCGGACGTTACGCAGCGGTAAGCGATACACGATGTTTCATCCATATTTCGGTTGATTCTGACATTAAAATAGACCGCGCGCCGAGTATGGCGTTTCCGGGCAAGAGGGCAGTCAAGGAGATGAACCAGAGTCAAACTGCAGGCATAACTTCCCGAAGCACGATGTGAGTCCTACATGTAAAACATGCACACGAGTCTGCGCGGCTAATCCAAACGTCCCAAGGGGCTTAACGCATCCAGACAGAAAGACAGCGACGCATACATCAAGTTGAGCAAATGATCTGGCAAAAGTGGGAGATTGAGACACACCACGTGAGCCTGCCGCGGCGAAACTTGATGTTGTTCCAAGGATGCGGAAAGTAGCGTCTAGAAGGGAAGTCGAAGATGTCCGACGATGCTTCACCTATGGCCGCGCAGTGAAAACACTTTCAGAGGCTGGGAACCAACCCATCACAGGCGAAAGCAATACGATACGCATATGTAAAATGACAAGTGGCCATGGGTAGTCCTTTTCTGGGGAGTTGTGCTACGATGTCACGTCTTCCTCTCTTTATGTGCGCCAAGTAGACTGAGTATATGGGCAATTATGGTGGCCGCCCGGTAATTACATTTGTCGGCGAATTTCCACGCGAACGAGGCCCGAAATCATGGGTGTTTGGGGAGTAGCCGACGCATGAACGATAAAGCCAAGTCCTGGAGTTCACAACTCAGTACAAGTCCGTGGTGAACACAAACGGTGGAGGGGAAAGGGAGACATACGACGATAACCGTGGAGATGCTGCGGTGCCTCGTTGGTATCCGCTCTCCCTCAGTGCTCTCGACGGGAGGAAGTGCCTGCTCCAGGTTGGCCGTCTCCTCGTCGAGCTCTTGGATGACAGGCTAGAGATGACATTCATCAACGACGCTCATGATATACCGGGGTAAAAACGTACCAAAAGCCCTTCAGCAGCGCCTGATGCATGAACCGTCTTACCCTGGTCGGCATCATTCTGTTCATCAATTGTTTGCTATTTGGAAGACAGGTGAGCTTGCGGGAAAGGATGGCACCACGCGGTCTAATTCGTACCATCAGCCGTTCGCGCTGGCTGAACGCGTAACGAGGGTACGGGTGGTACCTCACTCGGTGAGAAGGGCGATAATTGGGTGGTCGCATTTTCTCGCCGAGGGCAGGGCAAAGTACGAGAAAGAGGGAGAGAGAGGGTCTGGGACACGAAGTCGCCGCACGAGTATTAAATACCACAACATTTTGGCCGAGCGAAAAAAAGTGCACGAGCTAGAACCCTAGATTTCGTGAATCGAATAATGGTCTGGGCGGCATTGCTTAAGTCGGAAGGCTGGGAGCGAAACCTCCCTGGATGCAGCGACCAAACAAGTAAATTTGCTTCCGTTTCCGATCGGGGCCAGATGTACGGGCGCATGGTCCCCGTCCTCCCTGTCCTGGCAAGCCACAGGGGTATCTCCATTGAATAGTCGCATCGGAGCCACAAGGAACATGCTGGCCCAGCGTACACGTAGCCATGCCATTCGGTAGACCAGGAAGGTGTTGTAATTCCAATCGTGCCAGCGAAGGGCCAGATATGCAACCCAGGACCATGGTTTCTACGCCCTCGATCCTTGCACTTCAAGCCTCCCCGAGAACGGATCTGCGTCGCAGTGAGTACCAATTTGAGATTATATCACCGGGAATCAGTCTATGTTCTGGACTGGGAATGCGCTGATTGAGACGTCACAAAACATTCGGGACCACTTTCCCTCCTGGTCACCGATCCTCCTAGGTCACCACCTGTCCGAGGAGCAGCTACCCTCCGTAGCCCTTGCATCTCCAATCCATCCCGCCAAACTCCAGCAGTATATTGTCCTCGTCGAGAGTGATGACCTGTGGGGTCAAGCGTCACGTGACCGTCACAGGAAAGGGCGGGTCACGTCACGCTTAAGCCGCCATCAGGCGCACACGCCAGGCAAGTGCCCAACCACGTTGTAAATCCGTGAGTGGAACTCAGTGTGTGCCCTTCAAGCCGTCGAGACATCAAAGAATGGCGTTTGTGTGAGTCAAGATTGTCACAGTGACCGCCTCGGGCCCCTCCTTCAACGGCAGCGAGGGGACAGCCCGCCAAAAACGGGCACGATGCACAATAATGTGCCATCCGACACCATCTCCCGCATACCAGACCCCAAGTTGAGGTGTAATGATGCACTCACCTTGAGAGCGATCATCCGCCGCATGATCACCGTCAGTCCCTTGTCCCCCTTCAAACGCGGTGAGCTGGCGAGCCGACCAACGAGCCTGATCAAAATCACTCTGCTAGTGTGATTGCTGTAGCCATGAGACGGTGATAATCAAGGTGACCGCAGGCCTCATTATTTGACCAACAAATAGGATTTTTCACCCTGCCTTGAATCTTCTGCCCAATCGGTTGCGCAGTGAAATTGGGTCCTCCTATAATGGGGACTGATTCTTCGAGAACAAGACAACCGGCCGCGAGGTAATGCTATTAAGAGCGAATGCCAGAGGGAGCAGTCCAAGCCAGCATGTATCAACGTCAATGTCGCCTAAGTGCCGACGCAGGTGGTCAGTGGTGTCTCCGTTGTCTGTTGGGGTATTCAATCTGCTCTTTGAGGGCCGCGTCCTGGGGTAAATCACAGATATCGCCAACAGCAGGACCAAGGAAATAAAAGGCGAATGTTTGCAGCTGTCTCTTTGTTTGTGGAGGTCTTCCCGGGGGGACCCTGTCCCGGTTTGCTGGCCACCAGGTGACCAACTCCGCTCGACAAATCTCCAACCACGCCTTCGCCCATCTGCTCTCCCCAGCTGCCACAGCCATCCCCTCAAAATTATCGCTGGCCTTCTGGAAAAATACTTGTCCGTAAATGTCTCCCAGTATTTTTGTTCTGCAGACTCTTTGTGGCATTTATCATGCAATAGAGCGAGCTCCATCTCCCTATGAATTTTCTACCGACCAATTTTCACCCCTCACGCTTTCCCATTTTTCGTCTCGACGTCGCCCCTGCATTTCACAACGAAACCCGATGTCTGTCCCTTTGCTGGGGCTTCCATTGGGTTCAGGTATCGCCGAGACCCACACACCTTAGCCATGGCCAAGCCCCATCCCTGCGTATCTGTTGAGCAATCCTCGATGCTCGCAAGGATGTCTTATTTTTCGACCACCTACTCTTTCCCTTTGGTCAATTTTCGATAATGGGTCTAGCAAGCTTTACCGCAAGTTCTCGCCGTCCATCACCTCCAGCTACTGGTGACTATTCCGAGTCGAGTTCCCAAGCCGTCTGTAATGTCTCTCAAGATGCATACCGAGGCGAAGGCGATCTCTTTTCCAAGAATCGGAGAGGGGCTTCACATTCCGTCATGGAGTGCCCGGACAGAAGCATTCTCACGTCGCTCTTGTCAAGTTCGTCAATCTGATGTCTATCAATCCGCTAAACCATCCGGTGCCGTCAGCCGTCCCTAAAATGCCATCTCTCCCCATCGTCCTTGATTATATGACCCCCCCACGAAAACTCACTTGAGGTCGTGGCAATGATCCCGGATGGGTCTGGAGGCAGATAATGATTTTTGCGCCAATTTGGGCCTGAGAAATCAGAGGGGATCCTAAATTCGGTCTTCCAATGACCGCCCGGAAGAGTATTCTCTGGATCCTGGTACGAGCTAGTCTGTCATGTCCGGATCCTTCGACAAATTTGCTCCAGTCTCGCCTCATTCGATCCAGTAACAGTGTGGCTTGGACGTCGCCCTTGGATAACCCCGTGGTGTCAGTAGTTCGAATATCACCCCAACCCGCTCAAGAGAACTGAAGACCTAACATTGGCAAGAACCGGTGCCTGTTTCGCACCTTCCAGAAGACACACTGACTGTCGAAACTCGGTCTGAATGACCGTCAAGTCTTATCGGAGTGCTTGCCTCGACTCGAGGATCCGTGCATCGTTATGTCGGCTTGTTTTGGAGCACCTTGGTCCTCGAAAGCGGGTGAGCGTGCCTCTGCCACACAGGCGGGCAGGCGGTGAATTGATTCTGACACAGTTGGCAGCTGATCATGGGACCCTGGTAGAATGTTGTTGGGAAGGGGTTAGGGACCCCATTCCTTATAACGAAGTGTACTCCCTATATATCACTTGAGACTAGCATGTAAGAAGGGCTTCACCCCGCTTCATCATACTCATAGCCGCGTATGTAAGCCACCTTACCGTGCAATAACAGCGTAGTAGTAACTACCACAAAGCTGGGAGACGCGAAGATGGTAAGTAAGCGCTCGTTCTGCGCTACCATCGCCAAACCAGCTCAAGGTACTTGTCATCGCAATAACTCGTCACAGACACGTCCATAGAGAGCGCAGCGTTGACTGGCGGCCAGTTACTATGTTTTGTGGATGGGACCGGGGAATCTCGAGCTCAGCGCTTCCTGTCTGCATGTATTGTGGCCGGGCATAAACCGGGGGAAGGCGGGCACGAGACGTACAATTCTGGCTTTCCTATGTACATTATCGTCGCAGCGGGCAAATACTCTCTCCAAAGCATATTAGAGATACTCCTTTGAAGTTCTCCGCCTGTGCAGTGTGGATACATGAAGGCGATACAGCTAGGGCGATGGCACGGTTGCTGTACAGTGGTCCCACACCCGGCTGTCGTAAGGTCTCGGAGGGCGGCATCCTTGGCACCAGGGCTTTCTACTTTCAATTTGGCTTCAAGTTTCATTGACCGATCCACCACAAAGACAAGCTGTCATCGTCTCCACCTGTCTACGTGTCCTTCACCACGTCCAAGCTCGCCTGTGCTGCAAAATCCCAATTCCGCCTTGTGGTATACGTGTCTGGTCAGGTACGTAGATTATATGAGCAAAATTGATGAGTCAATCACAAAGCGCCTTCATACGTGGCCCACCTGACGCAGGTCGCACATCCATCTCCGAAGTTGCAGCTCTGTCTCTGAAATGTCGCAGCGAAGACAAAAATCTACCAAAAGCGCCAGCTCGGACCATGATCATACTCCGAACGACGGAGCAACCGCTCACCGTCCCGATGGAGAAGCCCATCGTCACAACGGCCATTCACATTCGCACTCGCTGTTTGGTCACTCTCATTCACACGACGAACACGATCACGGGCATGACGCAGAACAGATCGTTCAGGCATTCCAGCGTAGTGGTACGTCATTGCTCTGCAGTTGTGTTGCACAGGTCCATTAACGCCCTATGACGAAGAATAGGTGACAGAGGAAGTCGGATAACGTTGATCGGCCTGTTCGCTAACATTGGTCTTACGGGAGCGAAAGGCGCTGCTGGCGTGTACATGCATTCCGCGTCACTGCTGGCAGATGCTGGTCACTCCTTGAGCGGTCAGTCGTGAGATACTGGGTTGGAGGCCAGCACTGACCCGTCTTCAGATCTTCTGGGTGATTTTGTCACACTTTTTTGCTGGAAGTTGTCAAGAAAGCCGCCCTCAAAAGGATACCCGTACGGCTTCGCCAAATTCGAAACTCTTGGGACGACAACGGTCTCTCTCTTACTGATCGGCGGTGCTCTAGGAATCGGCTTTCACTCATATCACCTTCTCATTGAAGCACTGAGCTCCAGCGTCTCTACGCTCCCGCCCGGAACGCTCCACGATCTTCTCCAGTATGTCACATCAGCAGCCCACCACGTTCCCGCCATCGGCCATTCGCATGGACACGTCGACGTTCTTGACCCCAACGCAGCCTGGTTTGCAGCTGTCAGCGTTATAGCGAAAGAGTGGCTATATCGTGTGACCAAGAAGGTCGCAGACGAAGAACGCAGCCCAGTGCTCTATGCAAATGCGATCCATCATCGAAGTGACGCATACTCAAGCATTGTTGCACTCTTCGCAATCTTGGGCTCCTGGTTCTTCCCTGCTCTGCCATTGGACCCAATTGGGGGTGAGACGATGTTCCCCTGTGCATAGCTGTACTGCTTTGACACTTGGTTCTTGCAGGGCTGCTTGTATCCATTGTCATCCTTCAGCAAGGGCTAAGCCTTTTCAGAGGTGCATTTACCGAGCTTACCGATGCCGGGATATCTACGCATTCGCACGCCGCTTTACAGCGAGTTCTCGACCCTCTTCTCTCCCCACTCCATGCGTCAACACCCCACTCGTCGTCCAATGGGCTCCAGGACACCATACCACGTCTGATTTCCATCCGGGATCTTCGCGCCAAACGCGCAGGATCGTTGATATCTGTCGACCTCACGGCCGATGTCCCTAGCGCACTGACCGTGCTGGCCACGTCTGAGCTCGAGGAGAAGATCACGCGGACGTTAAAGAATGCACGGAAGGAGATATCTGAAGTGAGGGTCAAATTCAACCCCGTTGACGCTGACTCGCTGTCATGACCAGCTATTTATATTTATTCTGTACTTATGCATCGCCCGGGCGACAGCTTTTCAGGCTGGTCTATCTTATATTATGCAAACAGTGGTTTGCAACTGCTTTCCTGCGCCGTCGTACCAAGCCGAAGCACCGGAGCAACTCTGAGCATGAGTGTATTCTGTAACCGTGGGTGCCAGATACCCGCAGTTGATGACATCCTCGTCGACGTCTGGTGTCGTGCTGGTTGCCCATACAAATATCGCGCTCGGAATCTCGTTTCACCTCGGTATCAGTCCCCTGAAGAGTTTGCACGAATGAATCCAAAGGCTTTGCAACCAATCTTACTGAGGTAGACGGGAGTATGTAGTTTCCAGGGGCTGTCCAATATGTTTCAATCGGTGAACTCCGTGCTACTAGCTGTGCTGAGACTTATTTACAAGCTTCTTGGGACTCACGTCCGCTCGATCAGCACGAGCAATCGTCCGCTCATGAACAAGCTGTCTCAAGCTGTTCTAAAGGTATCTTCTGGTTCATTTTCGGTTTAATGCATCGCCGTTAAGTTCCTATCACAACCCGTAACTTGGTTTAATCCCCTGCCTTCCGACCATTGGATCGACTTGGATCAGTCCCATATTCAGAACCGATGGATCTCAAATTTTCACCATCGTCTTCACAAGAAGCTGGTTCATTCCGTTTACTCGAACTACCACCCGAGCTATGCAAGCTCATTGAATCGAGCGTGGACAACACTCCCTAGTTAGTCTCCCTAAATCTCCTGCGAATTCCGCTAACTGAAGAGCAGCCTATCCATCAAAGGGCATGCCAGTGAGGACGCTGTGCTATGTACGGCGGACAAAACTTATAGTCTTCGATCCGTGGTTCTTTCGAACACTGTCATTGTTGCGACGGCATCAAAGGATGCTGGTGGAGGCGTGGATATTCGCGACCAACTCCATGAAATCATAGAGCTCGTTCCTGCCGTACCGAAGCTACACAAGCTGACTGGGCTACTCAGAGGATTGGAGTACGATGAAGGAGACGAAGATAGAGTGGCAAGTTGTTTATACATCTCCCAGTTTAACTGAACATGCGTTTGACGAATCTCGGTGGTTAGCTTCAAATGTCGCATTACAGCTACGAACAGGCGCGGAATGAGACTCAAGCTAGCGAGGCTGAATTTAACCAAGGACTAAAGGATAGGCGAATCCTTGTTCTGGATGGTAAACACAACCAGAAGTTCTCTGGTCTTCGTGTTCAATTGATCTCCATAACTCAGGCCAGCTCCGCCCCATAACCCCAGCGCACCTCAGCACGATACTCGAGCTATTGCTCAACTACCTCGTGTCCCTCGGGTTATCGCATCAAGCCGCCCCAGTGGAAGAATTGGTGTCCACTCTCGCGGACGAGCACGAGATTCCGAGGCAGGTCACAGAGCAGGTCGTGGCCTGGTTCGGCGATGTCAATGAAGGCCTGTGGTCCATGGATGCCAACGCAGTGACCACGGAGATCGGTTTAGGTATTCTTCGGCACCACAAGGTTAGTCGTCCCAATCTCCCGCGGGGAATGCAGTGTGCTTGATGCCACTTTTGTATCAGCATGAACCGATATCCAATGCTGTGTTTATGGCCAGGTGGAAGAAAACCGTCGGCGATTCGTTCGAAGCTGTTGTTCAGCTATCCTTGCTTTCTGTAGGCCGTTCTTCCCGCTCTATCTCTTCCCGTATCAAATAGCTAACGATTCCACGTGTCTATAGGGTAATTACCTCCGAAATACATCACTAGCCAGTGACTTCGATGAAACGCTGACCTACTTCCCCTCCTCCGGGCTGCCCATCGAGCCCGCGGCTCGTTTCGCCGAGCTGTTCCTCACTCGCCCGCGCTGGAAAAGTGAAGAGATCGAGCCGTTCCTCTCTGATATTGCGATCAACTCGAAGGAGCGGGATAAGCTACTCCTGAAGTATGCAAGAGCACTTACGGGCCCTGAGGGTGTCTGGTACACGGCGAGGGTAAGCTTTAACAACTGAAAGGCTTGCGAGTGGTTCCAATATTGCTGCTACCTACACCGCACAAAGCTTCAGTCACTTCCGAGGCTATTTTTGTCAGATATCATAATTGTACCAAGTCTGGGTGGCTGAGACCCGAATCTAGCACACATACTCCAATAATTAGGTCTATCAGCTCGATACAGTACCAGTTACCCCCTCTTTCCCAACTCTTCGTTGCGTTGCAAACTTAAGCCTCGTCGCCTCCCGGCGACCACCACGTTCCTTAACTTTGACGTATATTAGTTCCGGGGTACCTAGCGCCGTGGGGTTGGGAACCAGTAGCTCCGTGGGTGGTCATCAAGGGAAAGGAGCTGCCTAGTGAGGAGCGCAGTAGATATAACCAACGCTGGTTCTCGTGTTCGTGGTCGCCTGATGCTGTTGTCTCTGACGATGACACTGGGGGTACAGATACGTAGGATTAAAAGTAGACAATGATACACTTGTACAGCCGATTGATACCATCCATATGTACCACTCAGAGCGATTGCACTTGCAGCGCATCGTATGTACTACATAGCGTACCTGAAAGCAACGAATTAGAAACCGGTGTCAAGATAGATAACGAAGAGTACACTCACTTCCTCGTCCACTCCCTAGCTGTCGCCTCGTACCGGGCGCGATCAGTCTTGTACAGGTGTGCGATGTCGTGGACAAGAGGATCTTCAGGGTTCGGATCCGTAAGCATAGAACAAATCGAGAGCAGCACTGCATACACCCCAGTCAATCAGTCCCAAGAGCACAAGTTCGCACAATAAAACGTTGGGCGTACCTTTCGAGACCGTCAGCGCTGGAGACCACTGATCCTTCAGGATATCCAGGCAAATCGAGCCATTGGCATTGATGTTGGGGTGGTAGATCTTTGTCGTGAAGCTGACTTTGGGCGCCTTAAAAGGATAGTCGGTTGGGAAGGTGATTGAAAGGAAGAAAACCCCGCCAGAGTACGGTGAGTCGCCCTGCAAGAGTGGCGTGTTGAGGTTATCAAAGGCTTGAAACACAACAAGTAGGACTTACCGGCCCCATGATCGTTGCTTGCCATTGAAAGAGATTGTCGCCTGTAGGACCAGCGCTGCAGGACGAGGGTGGGTCACGGCCAAGGTCAATCAATTCCTGGAGATCAAACGTCGGTTTGAGCAACCCCACAAAGATACCAGCACCTCCAGTGGGTGCGCCACAGCAAATGTGCGAAATCGATAACTCACCTTGTTAATGCGCTTAAGGGCCATCGTTATAAGACAATCTACTAGACTCGAAACTGCGCATTTAGATCCAAGCAATGCGGGATCCAAGCAGGATCGGGAGACATCGCAGGCGATCAGAACGACGGCGAGAGCGGGGTTAGAGATCCAGATATATATCGGCAGATAAGTTCAGTGAGCTCTCTATATGTATACCAGGGTGCTTACACTGAGTTTAAGAACTTGTGAGCGGTCGTTAGAAAATGCGGTGGTGGTGGTAGGTGGTAAAGGATGAACGGAACCTGAAGCCTGTGACTGGGTTGTGACCGACATATATAAGGCTGTTTGCACAGCCGTTTCCGGACTTCTCGCAATGGGACGGACATGCAATCCCCCCATACAGATTTACAAAGTGGACGTATAAGTTAATTCAGACACCATTCACGCTAACAAGTAGTGTACTATATGCGAGATGGACACTCACTACCTCTGGGGATGCAGCAGTCATGAGTCCCTATCCTTTCCTACCAGCCTTGTGTGATCGCGTCTTTGTACCCTGACCCAAACTCTTAACTGGAGACGGCCTATAATCCTCGTCTTCGTCAGAGTCATACCGTCGTTTCTTCGATTTTGAAGTAGACCCAGGGGCGCCTGAGCTGCTAAAATCTAGGACCTTCAGGCCTTGGGGACCTGTCACGCTGTTGATATAATTCCACAGGGCTCTGCCGACCGCGGCGTTGTTACGGACATCAACAAACTGCTCTCGAATCCGCAGGCGCATGCATAGAATCGCCTTTGCTCGATCCATGTCCGAGTGATTCCGTAGGACATACAGGAGAACACCTGCGAAACGAAGTTTGTATGGAAAATTACTTGGAAAGAGCTAACTAATAACGCACCAATGAAAACGAACTCCACAGGTGCGACGCGCTTATCGACTTTCACAAACGCGGCGTTCAGTGTCCGGTTAGAAGCAATGTGCCAGAATGCGGACAGAACGTCATTCATTTGCGTTTTAAAGGTCGGTGGAGGGCTGTCCACCCGTGTGAGCCACTTTTCCAGCTTTTGAGCTGTCGGAAGGAGTTGGTCCGGTAGACCGTCGCAGCAGTAAACCAGCTGCGCGATGCACTGAAAGTCACGGCCACGTGTGGTGTCCCACTCGAGGACCTCCGCGAGACCTTGGTCAGACAGGACATGGCGGGCCTCGAGGTCCGAAATCCATTCTGCCCATGGGGACGAGATGGCCTGGAGCTTCTCTGGAGATGGAAGCTTAGCGATACGCTGCGAAGGAGGCTCTGAGGGCGATCCCAAGCCTACCAGCGGCAGTAAGGCTCATTCCGAGCTGTACCCTTTGGAAAATGTCACGCTCCGTCCCAGGGGCGATGCCACGGTACTCCACTGTAACGGATGAATGAGTGTAAAGCTAGAACCAGTGCAACGGAGCACCAACCACAAGTAATTAGCGTGTCAGCGAAACGTCTTTTCCAGTCCTCTGGGATTTCCATCCGGGTCGCCTTCTGTTGTTCTGTCCGGGTAAACCAAAAGCTCTTTTTCGTCTGAGCGTCCCGATCTGGCAAAGCTACAGTTTATGCATGTCCCTTCATTACTGAAAGGTCAAGAACGTACGAGGGATCTGGAATTACTCGATACAAGGAAGTAAATTCATTTGAGACCTGCCATATGTACGAAAGCCCACTCACTAGACCATCAATGAACTTTTGTATGGAGGTGAGCCGCTGTTTTCCATCGACACAAACGCGAACCTCTTCGCCATCTTCGATTTGGACGGCAAACACCACAGGTGGAACGAAGAAATTCCGAAACATCGAATCTATGAGACCAATTTGCTTGCGTTCTGGCCACACCACGCCTATTATCGTCGCCGCCTGATGTGAGTGCCATTCGACTGCCAGTAGTTCTTTTATCTTACTCACCTCGTTGATATACGGGGTTGAGATCAATGGCGCCTTGGTGGATGAGGGCTATTGGGAGTGATATTCGCATCAGGCCCTCACGTTCGAGGGAATTATATGACGGTCTCACTGTGCAAGTCCCGAGCCGAATAACTAACGGCTGACGGGGGTGGCAGGGCGTTGGCAATTCTAAAGACATTTGGGTCGCTGGGTTCCTCGAAATCATCGTCCAGTTCGTCGATGTCCTTTTCATGTGAATCTAGCGCAGCTACTTTTTCTGCCATCTAAATGGAGGATCCTGTGGGCGGGTCGTTCAAGTTTGTTGTGTTCACGCTGCAACGTTGTTTAGTTGCAGGGTTGTGATCGTTGTTATTGCTCCCGCGTTGACCATTAATGGCTGTCACACAAGTGACACAACTGTCAAACCGACAGTACAGCATCACTGAATCAGGGATGCTCAATACTACAGGAACAATCCAGTGTAACGGAAGAGCACCTGCAAATGTGAGGGGGAATGTTCCAGATACCAGGATATTGGGGCTTAGTCTAACCCAATCTTTCTAAAGATACGCAACTGGCATTAGTATTAACTCGGTAGGTACATATATCTCCTCAACGTCTAGTCCCTGGGTATCATCATCGAAAATCCTTTCGTCCGTCATTCCAGTCTCCGAACTCGTCAGGATCGTCGCGGAAAGGACCTTGCGGCCCAGCCTCGGCTTGACTGAGGGTCGCGTCTGAAGACGTCGATCGACGATGCCCAGGTCCGTCTTCGGCATCTGTATGGTTCATCAGGTGCGAACCTTCCTCTGTTCCGCGGTGTGAACCTGATGCGCTCGCGCCTCGCCGAACCTCCGGCTGATTGTTGGATAGGTGGTCGTCTTCGTCATCACTCACATCCCCAACTTGCCATAGCTCCGCTCGCTCGTCGCTCTCATCGTCCTTCCCGCGCCTCAGTGCCTGCTCTTCGTCTGCATCGTCTTCCTCGTCACCTGCTTGCTGGTCGACTTTTGTGGACGACTTTCCGGCTTTGCGTGAAAGTGGGGCGGAGGGCGCCGTTCCTGTGAGGCCGCGATTGGAGCGTTCTGGTTTCTTGTGTGTCAAGAGAACAACGCCTGATATGAGGGTCACAATGGAAGCGAAAATCAAGAACAGTATCCATGGCTTGTAGGCATCGACTTCGTTATTAAAGACCTAATGTCATAGCGAGTAAGCAAAACAAAAAGCAGCTGATGGATTGAATATGGCCTACCATGGAGTCAAGGAACCTGCAATAGCAAATTGTTTTTAGCAAGTGTTCTTTACAAAGGGGATTGGTCTCACCCAGTTGCCGTATAGACACCGTAAAACACAGGCACAACCAGTGTCGAATCGTAGACCTTCAAGCCACGATTGAGACAAATGATCTGGAGAACGGCAGTCACGGCGAGTAGAACGATCGTAAAGATAGGAGCAAGGTGTCCAAATTGATTGCCCGGGTTTTCGTGTGACAGACTGCCAGTGAGAAGCTTGACACTAAGCTCAGGAGTTCAGCACAGCATGCGAAACAAGAGGAAGGGTAACTGACATGGCCTTCGCAAAAACCAGACATCCTCCGGCGAGACCTCCTCCACAGCACGCCCATCCAATACCGAGCGTCCAAGCTACTTGCTTGTCATCCTGAGGGGCTGTCCAAGCCTCCAGCTTCTCTTTCACCCAGACCATTGCCGTTTCCCACCTATTCTTGGTTTTCCCCAAGAAAGTGGTGCTTGACGAAGGCGACCTCCGTGCGCTCATGCCTGCGAAAGGCTCTGAGGTCAGGTCCGAGCGAGCGGCGAGAACGGCATCGAGCGAGGATGTGAATATGAGCACGAGGATCAGGGAGAATGACATGACAAAGAAAAACCCGAGCCAGCCGCCGCGTCGCCAGAGAAGGGTCAAATGGGTGACGTCTGTCTCGGAAGAGAGCCCGCTGTTGATGCCACCGAAGGCTACTATGCCAATGACGCCGAGAACAACGATTATGGTGCCCTGAACGGAGAGTGAGAATGCATGGTGAGAGCGAGAGCGGATGTTCCTACGTATATATCTGTTTGTGTAACGGGAGTACCCACTAAAAATCGAGCAAATAGGAAATTAAAGATGAGTGACGTAGATCCAAGAGGAGCAACGTATTCTGTTCAAGGCCGTCGTCAGATGAGGCGCCTACCACGGGATTGATCGACAAACCAGCTCTCATATAATCTAGAGCGAGAGTGCTTCCAATCAATTGTGATAATCTGCGCAGCCATGAGGTCAATCACCAACAGCGCAGTTTAATACGATACTCACATGTATAATATCATGCCCAGGAGCCATAATGGTCGTAACCAGTCTCTTCTACGAGCAGCTTTAGGGATGGCACTCGTACGCACCTATGTAAAAGCACGCTCAAAAATGCGCCCTTCGTCACATGAAAGGACTCACATGATCCAGCTTCGTGAGATTCAATCCAGCAGCATTAAGAATGGAAGCCAAGATGATGATTGCAAGACCAATTATAAAGGCTACGACTGGACTGGCATGCTGGGCAGGTGCAGGATCGGTTTGCGCAGAGTCAGCTGCAGCTTGTAGCAGATTTGTTGGCGTGGGGTCAGAACTCAGGGTGGAGGAAGTTAAGGACATGTAACCGTGGAAGGCGCTCGCGAAGGACAAGATGCGCAGTTATTTGCAGTCGTTAATTTCCTCGTCGTGTCCCAGAATCCAAGGGCCTCTGTACAAAGGGAAGAAAGCAGAAAATAATATCCGAGACCAAACCACGATGACCGGCTGTGGTCTTGTGGAACCTGTGGCGGAGTGTCCAAATTGGGCTGCGGCGGGAAATGCCGCTCTCTGTCGTCAACACGTCCATCAGCTTACTCAGTCGTGCAGATGCATTGGTGAGCGCTCGGCTGAGAACTGTTACTTTGGTCCTCTACCATCAGAATGGACGCCGTTATATCAAAGTTGGCGTCTAAAACAACAAGCTACCCAGATGATGCTTTGTTGCGGGATACGCTTTCCCATTTGATCGGTTTGCAACGGAATCCCAAAGGTGTTCGCCAGGTCTCATGGGACACGCTGAGTAGAAGTTTCGAGATTTTGCAGGATCGCGGTATCTGGGAGCGATCAGAAGATAATACCGAGGCTCTTGAGGCTCTGCGGAATTTTTTGACCGCTGGTTCATCCTTTGCAACGGCATCAACGTCAGAATCAGGGACCGGGTTGGACCGAGGGGAAGGGGAGAGGTTCTCGGTAGTGACGCCTCCTGCAACCACTTACTCTCCGTTGATATCCTCAATCGATCCAGTCGTCCTTCCATTAGAACTCGTCGATATCCTCAATCATGCGTACTTTCTCCATCTTCTCGCTACCGACCCAAGCAAGGTTCTCCCCCCTGGAAAGTCACTTCTATCAGCAATGTCTCACACTCATGGCGAAGGTATCACAACTGAAAAGCCAACACTACGGAATAAAGTAGAAGACATTGTACACAGAGCATTCTGGGACGAGGTCCGGATAACTTTTTTTGACGCGAGTATGACGGGATTCTAACTCTCCGTCAGGCCGTTGAATCTCTCTCAAACCCTGAGCCATCCTCACAGCTACCACGTCTCAAGAGCTTGTATAATGATCTGCATGTTGCACTTTCCCCGCTACTTCCACCCCGACATCCAGTCTTGGTCACACTATCATCTCCGCTATCGCCAACTTCTTCGCCTCTAGATTCTGCGATTATGCACCTGCGCGAGGTTGTGGCGAGCTTGCGTGAGCGGTGCGCACCCGCTCGCGACCCCGATGTCGAGGCAATCATACGCTCGCTGGATGGTTCTTCCCCCGTCGCTCCCGCGCAATTGGTCGTCGATACCGTGAAGTCCATATTGAAGATGTCTGAAACGATGAAGGATGACCTTTCGCAGTTCGTTCTGGGAAGCATGAGCGAATCGCAGCTCAGGTCCGTCGTAGCCAAGCAGGCTAAATCTCGAGAACGCGATATAGTACTGGACGTCTGGCGTACCGATCGGATGAGTCAAGCCTGGGCTAGTTGGCTAAATACGTACCAACCCCAGTTCATCGTGCACAACATTGGCCCTGGTTCACCCTATAAATGGCTCGCTCGTCTCATACAGTCTTTGGGGGCAGTATCTCCCGTAATATGCAATCTACCTACCCGGACGATAACTTCCGACGGTACCTCAGAATCGTCGAATGAATTTCTTGATATCGATCGCAATCCGTTACCCCCCGTATTTTTCTTTTCGGCACCAGCGTTGCTCGAAGTTCAGAACTATTTGCAGGCGCTCGTCATTGCTGCTTCTTTGCGTTCTTTAACCCGCCTACCACTACCTCCGACGAAAGCACCGCAGCACACGGAAGAAATGGCATTCATGGACCGCATCTGGGCGCTTCTCAAGATGGAGATTAACGATGAAGAAGGCTCAGGAGATACCAAGGTTACAAATCTTGCCGATGAAGTCATTCGCGCGAGAAAGCATGCATCCAACCTCGATGGCACGACGCTCACCATGGAAGAGGAGGCACGATTGCGGGCTGCCGTTGATCGGACGCTGCAGCCTCATGATCCTGTCTTCCTGCTGTTACAGAAGAGGCTACTTTCAGCTTTAGTAACGGCGCTCGTACGCCAGCACTCCGAGCCTGGGCCCATTCCCCTGCAGGTGCCGGGTCGGATGCAGACTGGGCGAGACGAGGAACGGAAGGGAAAGCGACCCAGATTGGTAGTTGATCCTGATCAACTCGATGACACGCAAGGCAGTAGAGTACGCACTGAAGCCGTTTTAATGGAGGTGAAAGGATTTGAGGACCCTGTCCTCGTTAGAGCCCTTGGAGATGTTTTTGGGAAGCTAGACGATTGCATTAGGTGGGTAGAGAGCATTTGGGAAGATGTTATTGAGCGAGGAAGGCCAGTATAGATAAATAGAGTAGTACATCGTGAAACTAGATATCATATAGTCAGAGTTGTTTCTGTGAATACTGTAATTTGGTGCAACATATTTGAACATATTATGAGATTTCCGAAAACAGACGAAACTCCTAGGGGAAGCCTCTAGCTGTCGACATTGTCGGTTGGGATTGAGACCGCCCCTGGTCCACGCATCTCCACAACGTGGGCCCCTAGACAGGCTCCGCTATGGTCGGCGTGTCTCAATGTCGAGTCATTACGCGATAAGGGTTTTCCGCACACAGAACAATGCCATTTCATGCCCAGATGCTTTACGACGTGGCGCGCAAAACTGTCCCTCCTCATTGTTTCAACGCACATGTCCCAGAGGCAAGCATCGCGGGCGGCGTCCAATTTGACTCCATGACGATGATGCAGATGATGGGCGACTGCACTTCTATTGCCAGCAACAAGTCTGCCGCACGGCGAACCCTTCCAGAGGCATCTATAGAAGTCCTCGTCTGTGGAAGGTGTGGGGTACATTGCGCTATGCAGGGTTAGGTTGATATCGGTGGGGCTAGGGGTGTCCAGGGCATGACTGGGACCATTTCTAAGGTGGGCCTCCCAGCCCGCCACAGGGGAAATCGAGGTGAGAGGAGAAGAATCAGCCGAGGAGTCTGCACCGAACCCAAGAGCTCCGCTGAGAGAAGAGTATGTGGACATGAGGAGTGGTGGTTTGTGTCTGAACGGCGCTACTATCAGAAACCCGGGGACAGGTAATAGAGCCCTCCTGACTCACAGCTCAATGTTCGGATATAAGCCGGTTGGGGAGGCAAAAGACCCGGGAGTTATGGTTGCGGAGGACGAAAGGAAAGGCCCTTCTTCGAATTCAAGGCTACAAGAACAACAATAATCAGCTCAACAACTGGTGCAGCTGAATGAGAATTTACTACTGACAAAAATTCGCTATTGTCACCTCCGCCACATGGTGTTTCGATCCATGCAGCAGTGCTAGGTTCGCCGAACAATCCACGCGCAATTTCAACGCGCAAATGAGAGTCATGGTTATAGCTTTCAGAAGCGTAACTGGTAATGATGGAACGAGGACTCATCGCAGCCTCAGGCTGAGCGGAAGAGGGACTGTGCATGGGCTGGTCGAAGAGCTGATCAAGGCAGAAAGTGAACACATGAACGGTCATAAATCATAGGGTAAGAAATATAACAACATGCATTAAGAAGGGTGGGGGAGGGAGGAGAATACGTGCAAAAAATATTGCTTACCGTGGAATTGTATACTCGGCATTCCACTGGCTGTGAGGCCGAATGATCACTGGCATCTTTCCAGGTGTGCATTGAGCGCTTAGTTGGGCTGCGCTGACTTTAGGGGAGGTAGCGCCTAACGAAGCACCTTTAGGATGAGCTGGGCAATAGCTCCTCGATGTGATAAGTGCATATGTACTTATCGAGTCTGTTCAAATTCTCGTGAGCACATGAACGACGAATCATTGCCATGAGGTGATATCTCGGCGTCACGGACATAACGTTTACGTTGAAAGATCCGGTACTCCAACTAACGATATGCGTGAGATAAACTCGCTTTGACAATCTATGGACCCAAGATCACGATGCGATCGATCAGAACTACAACTCAGATCTGAGGACGTCCAAGTCCCAGCCATGAGTTCGTGAGTGCGGATGCGAAGAAACGCATCAGCCTCTCGGCTCCTCTTGGTAATGTGACTGAGTCAAAATGCGTAACTTCAATCGATAAAACGGATTTGGAGGTGTACTCCGCTATGTATGTTTTCACGCAGCTTGAATGTTGATGATCATTTACCATTCATCATTATCGGAAAAAAAAACAAGAATACATATTTGCGAGTGGGGTTGCAGGCTACAGGCAAGTGCGGAGGTATGTATATAAGGATACACAATAATTAGAAGTCTGCAAACTGAGGGGGATTTGGGCTGGGGGACAAGAAACGATCAAATATTACGTTTAGTCTTGAAGGGTATCTGAGGTGGTAAGTATACGGATAAAAATCATAATGAAGGTAAATAAGTTTGCAAGGAAAAGCTAAAAGCACGAAAGCCGCAGCAGAAAGAATTGACCTGAATTTGAGTTTTGACGCCCAGGGTATATAGCTCTTCCAATCAATTATTCTTCGCAAGAACGCTCACATCGATGCTGAGCATACCAACAGCATGAACCTCACGCGCTTTCGCCCCCGAACAGCCAGGTTTCTGCGCCGTATGCTGCGTGATCTGATCACGACGAGATAGCTCGGTATCACACTTACTGCACGCCCACCTCATTCCGATATGCATCTGGACGTGCCGAGGAATGCTGTCCCATTGTAACTCCTGACTGCATCCAGGCCATCGGCATCGGCAAGGAGTCCCCACTTCATCGCTGATGACTCCGTGGAATTCCTGGAGGTGGCGAGAGATGGAACTCCTGTCGCTGGCGAAATGACGGTTGCAGGCTGTTTCGCCATCTAAGTCCCATTTGCAGCTGTAAGCGGAATGATTCTTGAGTCCTGTCGACGAGGTCCGGGGTTCTGCTTCATTTGAGCGCTCGTGTCTGGAACTATTTGCCCGTTCATGGGGGGGCAGAGGGGAGTGACTGGAGGTCGAATGTTGTATTTGAGATCGCGACTGAGGGACTTCGGGGGGCGGCAGGAAACCAAAGGGTGACAATGATGTCCCAGTGGTGGAATGATGCCCACGGATGGAGGATTTCAACGGCGGGCGAGCTGAATGGTGCGCATACGGGTGATAGCGGGGTCCTAATCGAGAAGAGGAGCGCGACGTGGAACGATGTGGGATCGGTGCAGAGAGTTCGGTCGGATCTGCCGGCTCCGTGACAAAATCTGTTCGCTGTCCATTTACGACATCTGGTAATGATAAATGATGTTGATGATCGGGCCCCCTCGCAGCATCACTGGTGACCGAGACATTGGATTGGCTATCCCCGGCAACATTCGAAGAGCATATTGGGACAGCTTCAGGCCCAGCGGACGTGTTCTCCATAGCGGCGTGGCCAAAGTCGACAGCGGGTACACCACCCGTGTACGACGGGTGAACGAACCCACCTACGCGGGGGATGTACGATGCAGACGTAGCGTGATGATTTGGCGGCGAGGGCGGGTAATGGGGGGGGCTTATTGGCCAACCAAACGCCGTAGCATTTAAGCTAAGCCCTCTGCATGACCTTGTAAGATTAGTCCTTTGAAGATGAGCCCGACTCACCTTTCGTCAGCACCTTCGGTATGCTGGTTTGGATCATTCGGTAACGCATGAATTAGAACAGAGTTCGAATCGTTTGCCGCTGATGACATATGCAGTGCCGTATTTGAAGCGCTATGTTGGTCGTAAGGTGACTGCATCGTGATGCTTAAGCGGGTGTGGAGGCGAGTAGGTTGTATTTGGTTAGCCACCCGATATAAGTGATAACTGTGTATAAATACCACGTCGGCAGTACATGTTCACGGAATGGACGCAAGCACAGCTACAGAATCAAGTTGAGACCTCGCACTGCTGTCTGCATCTTCACGGAGATGAAATTTGAACTTGATGGCCCAACAGTCGGATTCGATGTTGGCAACACAGGATGACAGGAACTGCTTCAGGGCGAAGGGAACGTGATAACGCTGAAGTCTCCCATTCAGTTAGAGAACTCCGATAACAGGAGTCCATCCCGCTCTCAACATGAGAAAACAGTTCCAGCTGAATATCCATTAAGAATACTGATCTGATCCGCACAGTCAGAGCCCTAGACAGCCAGCTGATGGCGCTTATATTGGCACATTCGGAAAATGAGCGCATGCCGGATCGCCTCTCCCCAATTAGGACGACGTTCGATAGACTTCCGTGACCCAAAAAGCCCCAGAACCTGCCTTTTCGCGCCCCTTCACCTTTAGGCACCGTGTGTCAGCGCTTCAGCCAGCGATCATAAACGATTTGTCGCATCTTCGTCCATTGAATTCTCAAAGCGCTGTGTCATGGCCGTGCGCGCCCCCGACTTACCGAATAGGCAACAAGACTATTTTGACCGCATGATACCCCAGGATAGGTCGCGCCTCTGGCTGGCGTCGATATAGACGACTGCTCCGGATCTGATATATCGAATCCAATTATTCGGGGATGTGTCGACTTGCGCGCCGACGCACTGCACTCGCTCCCGTGGCGTTGCCGGTTGGAAATCCAACCCGGAACTTAATCCTGGATTCGCTCCGCACGACGCGAAAGGGAAGCCAAACGTATTCGCACAACAGCGATCTGTGAAGAGACGCTCACGAAGCAGCACCACCCGCGCGGCGCAACTGTATATGCACCGGCCATCCGTTGTCCCTGCACTCTTCGCTTTGCTCGGTCAGCACAGGGAGCCATCGTGTTACTTATCGCTGAACGCTCACGAGCTCAAGAGCCAGAGTAAGGGGAAGAGATCGCGCTATTGTTGCGCGATAAGGTAGGATCAGTCACTCCACTTCTATTTCCAGCGCTGTGTATTCCCCCGACCCGATCACGAACTTCAGAGTACGCAGTCCTCGAGTGTCAGCCAGACAGCACCATGATTCCGCTGTTATAATCCCAGTGGCTCATTCGGCGTAATTTGGCCCAAGCAAGGTGTGAAGGCGGCGAGCAACATTCATAATGCAGTTCACGGGTTAAATGGACCAATAGTTCATCTCGCATTCATAATCGATGAACTGTCCCTCTGGTGATTTACGTTCACCTCATTGAGTCGACCACACGCATTGTCGTACTGCCCCGATTTGGTCTAGATATGGATGATATTTTTCGCATACAATCGCAATGACGATAAGACAACATTTGGCCAGCGCTGAAGCGCTGATGTTGTGGGCTGAGATTCAGGGCGTAGGAAGAGAAATATTATGCTACAATGTACAGGTCCCTATATGGGCGAAGGTGTGGAGAGGGGACGGAGGGTATGTCTAGTATGCTACAGGTCGCGCCCAAGATCGTTGAAGAAAATGAATGATTTACTAGTGCTGCACGAACAAGAAAATGAAGAGGGTATAGACAGATAATAATATGCAGCGTACGCGTAAAGACATAAGCATAAAAATGTTCGTTAAAGCGTGAAAATGTCTCCAAATGATGAGGTGGGGTATAATACGGGTTCTGCAGTGAACCGAGCATCATTGGCAGGACGAAAATAGCAAGGGAAAACAAAGACCTACTTTAGAATGCGTAATTTATTTTTAACCTATAGAACCCCTCGCACGAACACTCACGTCAACTGGGAGGGCTCCAACGCCAGGGACCTCAAGCCCTTTTGCGCCCTCGCAGCTGGGATACTTCGCTATGTGCTGTTTGATCTGGTCGCCGCGAGTCAGCTTCCCATTGCAGCGGGAGCATTTCCAGGTGATCCCTGCATGATCCTGGACATGCCTAGGGATGCTATCTGCTCGCATCTCTTGGTTGCATTCGGGCCATCTACAAGAGACCTGCGTCACATTGCTTGGAACATGGTGGTAGTGCGCCAGGTGGTGCGAGATAGTATTTCGATCGCTGGCGATCAGCCTGTGGCATGCTGAACCGCTGGCAGAGTCCCATTGACACCAGTAAGCGAAGTGCTCCTTGAGCCCTGCAGGTGAGCGCCGAACTTCTGTTATGTCGTCCTGGGGTACAGCAGACATAAGTGCCTGGTAGGGGGATGCGGGAGAAAGGTCAGGAGGGGCATGAGATGACGACGGCATGTATGAGTGGCGGGATGCGGCGGATTGCGAGATGGAATCAGGTGGAACCAACGACCTGTGTGACAAATATTGTGTGGAAGAACGATATCTTTGAAAGGAAGTGCTTGGTCTTTGGCGTGTTGGATGACCATTCTCGGCATATGGGTGATAGCGATGGCCCGAGGGAGAGGGAGAAAAAGAGCGAGACGGTGAATGGAGAGGAATGTTGGTATGATACGTCGGTGGCAAGGGATTGGCTTGGAAGCCATGCAGGACGTCTTGCGCGGGCGGTTGACTTTGATGACTGGAATCGTCGACGTGAACACTGGGACCTGGGACAATGTTTGATTGATTGAAGTCGATAGACCGAGAAAGAGTGCGGGCGTCATCGGTATTCGAAGCGATTTGCAGGGCGGCAGCAAGCCATTGGATCCAGAGATTGGCTAACGGGTGATCGGCGCCCTGGACGCCAGCGGAAGGTATATGCGTGTTGTGCAACCAATTATCAATGGACCGGTCCGCGTAAGAGGTGTAAGAAGTAGGGTCCGCGTAGGAGGTGTAAGAAGCAGCCACGTTTGGGGCTGTTGGCGAAGATATATGGTGAAGCCCATACGGAGGCGGAGGGAAGGGGTGTGTGTGAACTACATCAGAACTTAAATCCCTGCATGATTCTATCAGAAGAAGCGAAGCAGTCATGGGAAGGACTTGACGCACCGCTGACCTTCCGTGGCGGGTCCAGCCGGATTATTCAAAAACCGTGGTCGATCATGACTTGGAGCTGGGTCCGAAAGCGAGCCAGGCAATATCTCTCTGCAAGGACATCAGCATCTATCATGATGATGCGAAATCTAGGAGAAGCAATACTACTGACGGATCCAGGACATCGTGACCCCACGAAGCAGAACTGGAAGGCCTGAGCCTCCGGGGATGTATCCAGTGCGGCTCCATCACGAGGTTCAACGGCGCTCGTTCTTGTGGGGTTCTATTCACGACCTCTTCATATCCAAACGGTGATTGCATGTGAGCTTAAAGAATAGAGAAGGGGGATAAAGTTAAGCGCTATAAAGTGATAGGGATAAGAGGTGTGAACCGCTGAGCAAAATTGACTCGGATCCTAGTAGTGGTAGTTTATATAGGTTTTCAGTCACTGGACCTCTGCATGATCGATTACGCAAGCGTCACTCACCCCGGTGCCTGCCGATCTCGAAAAGTCGGGTGTCGCGTTCATCCTATGCATGATACCTGCTGGCTAAACAGCATCATGGTATTATCATCCGTGACAAACACCTTGAGTGCCAGATGGCACACAGACCAGATCACACGAATATTCCCGCATCCCACCCCATGGCAAACACAGGAAGATTGACAGGGTACCCATTCCGAAAATGTTGTTAACCCTCCGATCCGCGAGTGGGCACCCGCTCTCCTGATTAGCTCCACAGTTCCAGTGCTGGAACGATCTGCACAGCTCGAAATCTAGAATTCTGGCTGAAACCACTTGCGTCCGCTCGACTTGGCGTGTACGACTGCTCGAATATCATCTTTTGACCCGCTACAAGTAGCAGCTTACCGAGCAGGCAAAAGCGCTATATATATACGAGTAGGCGTCAGGCGCAATTGGGAATTCAGGTACGAAAAGCTAACCTTGAAACTCACCCGACCCGTTAAGTTGACTAAAATATTCTCGTTCAGCTGAGCCGAAAAATATGCCCATTCACAACTGGAAGGCAACTCACTTTCTCGATTAGCTCTTGCGTGCGTGTAAATATTTTCCTTGCACCGTCTAGACAGTTGGGGAGAAGTAAGGAGAACTCTCTCCACGCACCAATCAGCCATGATCACGACAGACGATTCGATTGGTCGAAATTCGCAGGAAAATCTCCGCCTGAAGGTTGATCTTCGTCGCAGCCGGTATGGCTTGGGGAAGGGACAATGGTGAGGGAGTGCTGCTGATGGTGCAACGCTCCATGCGGCAGACGGGCCACAATCTATCAACATAAAATCCTTCAGTATTCCACAGTACGGTATGTGTACTTCGCCACAGTTCACTGTGTGACGATTGTGGCGATACTTGCTAGTTGGGGTCAGCGGCGCCACAACGAAGGGCTCGAACTTACGCGGCGCCCTAAAACCCATCTCACATGGTCCAGCCTGAGTGCGATCCGAACCCGAATAAAAAAAAAAACTCCAGCTTTGAGAAACCAACCCACCTTATGCGCGAAACGCACACCATCGGTGCGAGCGCTGCGCAGGGGTCCCCGAACTCGGAATGACGCCATTAGGAATCATCCTTGCGGCTTCAACGTCACCAAATACGCTCAAGGGGACGCACCTCCTGCTGTCCTCGGTCTCACAATTTGAAGCCAAGGTGGAACTAGTACGACGATCGCTGCCAAGGAACATCGACTCCGACGAGGAACGCGTCGGCATTGGAATTCCGTAATGGAATGTTCCACATCAACTTGCATTCTGGCATCCCGCCGGTCACATATGACACGGCCGAATGATGTCGATGAGGCCTTGAGGGAGTGTACTAGTCTACTGTATTGAGGCTGGGTATGAAACCTGTGTGTATAGCAGTACAGACGGTCGGGAACATCAAAAATAAACTCTATGTACTTGCGTGACGGGAGATGCTGTCAGGGCTGAAAGAACATTCCTTTTATTCATGCCGAATCTGATGAGTTGTAGGTCTGAGTATAAGATTCAAGCAGGCGCTGCTAAGTAATTGATATGGGTATACGGCACGTCGCACCTGCTTATTACACTTCTATCAGACGCAATTGTTGTGGATTATGGACCATCCACGATCTGAACCACGCCAAACGGGCGAACGAAGGGATATCAGATATACAACTTGAAGCTATATCACACGACAGCAAAGAACAAGGAGAAAGGATAGTAGATTTGTCTGAACAACACGACGATATTCAGTGAGGAGTGGTACAAAAAGCAAAGGGGAAACTTCAATCACCAAGGATATGGTCTAAAACAAGCGCTGTCGCCAGCTTTAAAGCAAGCTCTCAGCCCCTGATGCTAGCACTCACATCGGCCACGTTGGCCCCGACGCCAGGCATCTCACGCGGCCTTGCTCCAAGGCAGCCGGGATGGTTCTTCAGATGCTTCCTGAATACATCTGGACGTGCAACTTTGTTGCCGCAATTTGAGCACTTCCACTCAATGATGTGGGTCTGAAGGTGACGAGAAAAACAGTCTCCACGCATCCACGCACCACATCCAAACCACAGACAGCGAACTGCCTCTGTGCGATTAGTGATGCCGTGGCGTTCCCTAAAGTGAAGGGAGATAGAACTCTTGTCGCTGGCGAAATGCCTGTCGCAAAAAGAACCGGCCTCGCCCCACTTGCACAGGTAGAAGTATATTTCTCTGAGACCTTGTACAATGCGAGTTGCAGCCTGGCTCCCCTCCGCGGAGTGAATAGGCTCCGGAAATGAGGGTAGCTGAGTGAAAGGGAGAGGAGGCTGAGACGGTGAATGTGATGATGTCGATGCCATGGAAGGGGACGAAATGGCAGCAGAGCCCGGGATCGAGCTCGGTAACAAGAAGGCGGAAGGCATGTATTGACTGTGATGGACCTTGGATTGGAGTGAGGAACGACCGGTATCAATTTCGCGCCTGTAGGGATGAAAATGGTAAATAGGATCGGGGCGAGCGTTTAAGGGGCGAGGTGTGAATCCACGAGGCGCGTGGTCAAACGTCAGCTGTGTCCGCGACGGTGGGAGCCACCCCGGGCGCCCCCCTTGCGCGTGCGGGTATATGGAACGTGCTACAGGTCTTAGATCGGTGGCAAAGTTTGGAGGGGATGAATAGTTCGTCGAGCGGCTTGTCGATTCCTCGTTACCCAAGTGCGAGCTGCGAAGCCTACCAACTGGAGGATTGCTGGTGGCTATATTAGACAGCATGCCCGATCATACAGGCCATTAACATACTAAACATCCCCCCCACCCATTGACCCTACCGGAGAGGCTCGTCTGGTACGCACATTGAACAGTGACGAGTTCGGAGGAAAGTAGTTTCCAGGCCTGAGGAGACGATGTCAGCGGGAGTGACAACTCAAAGCTCTAAACAGACTGACAGGAGGCCGTAACCGCGAACCGCAGGCGTGGAGGGGATGCCAACAGGTCCACCTCCGGAGGGGCCAGTCAGAGAAGTGGAGGTGAGTTGTGGAGACTCCAGTTCAGAAATTATGTTTAGGGGAGAGTTGTACGGAGGAGGGTGTGACGTGACTGGAAACCGAAAGAACTGGTCCATTTATGTAGGGTGTCTTCTGGCTCGTCCACTCAAGATCACGAGCGCGCAATCATCGGAAGGTGAGACGACTGCGGGCCGTAAGAGCGCATAAGGAAACCCCTTGGAAATACGACGGCAATGACTGGCACGAGAAGAAAGAATGTTCCACTCCGTAGGCGGTGTTGCTCCATGACGGAACGATGTACAGCAACAGTGAACGTGTTAAGTGGAGAGGCCAGGCATTTTCGGCACCCATGGTATGCAAAGGTGGGAAGCGCGAACTGTGGCGATGGCTGCAAAAGCGAACACGATGGCTGATCGATTACTGGGTCTTGACGATTATATACACCCTTTATGCCACGGCAGTGAATCACACAGCTAGTCGCCAGGCTGTCAGGCTGATCAGAAGGGCCCTGATGGTGGATTTTTGGACAAGCACTCACCGGATATCCTGTGCACTCTCAGCCGAAAGGATGGGGGTGCTGTGAGGCATTCAAGTGACCATACCTTATCCCAGATAAAATATATCAAGTATCCCCGCGGGAATCCTCAATCATCCCTCAGAGCCAGATCTACTGGCACGTTGGGACAGGTTGAGTGACCCCAATCGTGACGGCGCTCTGATATTTTGAGCGCGGCAAGAAAAGAACTGCACTGCACAGAAAGCCACACAAAATCAATCCACAGCATGCGAATTTTCCGGTGTAAATCGGCAAGCTGACACCCTTGGCAGCACTTTTGGGATGTTCCCACGATATATCAGATAGGGTTTTTGTGTTGGCAGGAATGTATCTGAGGGATCAGGTCCGCAGGGAGGCTTCCCCCTTGGCTCCCAGTCAGGTGGCATACCTCTTGGGCAGATCGGACAGATCTCCGGGAGGTTTTCATAGGACCTCTTGTGTAGTTGGTAGGTTTTCACAGACTCGCCTGTGTCTCATTCAGACCCTCCCACAGGAGTATTTGCATATGTCGTGGCATCACACTATATGGTTTACGGAGCCTCTTGCCTAGTGATCATGTATGTTAGTGCATCCCACAGACACGTTGCTGTTGTGTTCGCACCCTCTGCCGGTGCTGTTCTCGACGGTCATGTTAGAACCGATCTCAACATGGAGAGCCTCGTTTCGAGCAGGTTTTGTTCGCTTCTATGTTTTGATGGTGCTTAAATATAATGTTTTTTGTCTGGCCTTCTCTCATCGAGATTCCAGTGAGGTCTGACATATCAGCAAGGTGTCCCATTCATGCTAGCTACAACATGACGTGGAATATGCTTGACAACACAACAACAACAATAAGTCATGTAAGGACAGGGATGCAGGGTAGCGTATGAGAGAGGTGAGCGTCCGTAAATAGTGTAAGTCGAAAGAGCACAGCACGGCCGCACAGAGACAGGACAAGCATCACGCTGGGCCTT
>MU266606.1:0-33027 GCA_021014945.1 Leucogyrophana mollusca | reverse complement strand
TAAGGCATCCAGATTGGTCTTCAGACACGTACGCCATTCATACGATTGATTATACTGACATCTACGGTTTATTGCAGAGACATCTTGTTATCTAACGTCGTTCTATCTTCGCTTATTAGGATCTTTGGGTGGTAGCCAAGTAGCCATCCCCACTTACGAACAACCAGGTTACCTGACCGATCTCGGTTGTGTGTTCCGTCAGAACCTGGGGTGTTGTTTTGTGTTTTGTTCTAGCACAGAGCATCATCAAGACCGACAGCGGTCCGAAATAGTTCTGTTGTGAAACAGATACCTAACGCGTCTTAGCATTGTTATGCACAGCCGTTACTGCTTTGCTATAAAACCCTTTCGATACCCACTGAAGAGCTCTAGCGAAACTCTCCGGTTGTTGTACTTCAGCAACGGAAGTTTGGGTATCGCTCTATTCTTCAGTCTTTCTAGTAGTACGGGTCCTATCACTCCGCCTTCGGCGTCGTGCCCCCCTAACCCTAACTCGCTCCCCCCTAACCCTAACAAACACGCTCACTAAGCAGGCCTGAAGAGTCTTATATAAAGACGAAACAGGTGGTACGTGGATCCCCACTTACCTGTAGCCTTCTAGTTTTGCCTTTGCGACTTTTCAACTACACATCCAATCGCTCGACCTCGCTCCGCTCGGTCTCGCTCCCCCCTAATAACCCTAAGTGCGCCGCCAACCTGAGATCGAGACAACAAGGATGAGACTGGGGCGGAATATGCACAATTCCACTGTGCCCGTTCCAATATGATCACGCTGCGACAGTTAAGCAGCGAGATCCTACTGGCATGGAGGCAGCTTTTACTTCTACTCGCACCCTGAGACGAATTTTCAGGCGCGATCTGTTTTGTGCGTTTAGTTCCGGACGCCGGTAGCGGAACTCAGGAGCCCCACCGATCGGTCCCTGAAGGTAGGAGGATACATAGACGGTCACACGAGAAAGCGCCACAGGTTTGGTGCCTAGGGGTCGAGGTCCACACGCGCGATAGCTCAACTCTCCCCAATCCCCTTCGCATGCCACCCCTGTTCTAGACGAGCACTGGATACTGCTATTCATCACAGCACCCGAGGCTACGAATCCACCGCCACGAACGAACGAGAGGTTAGTGGAGAGCCAGGCGGTCCGTTCTTACCGTGGACCTGGAGGATGCCCGGTTAGAGCGTCTGGGGCCAATTTCGAAGACGTTGAACCGGCACGAGGTCCTACTGGTCCTACAAGACGCCTAGGAATTCCATCAGGAATAAAGAAATCTCGGCTGAGAGTCAGTCGAGAGATTATTGCGCCAACTAGCCTTGCGACAACAAGGTTGGAGGACACAACTTTGAATATACTGTACATGGCCCCGGAAACATTCACTCCGAGCAGCACGGTCTACGTACTACCAGCTTGCTTCACGTTAGCTCTGAGTTTCCTATGGCGCGAGGACAGAAAGGGCTTTATGGACCATACATGTCACATGGTACACGGATCCCACAAACGTCCATTCTAAAGAAGCACGTACCTACTACTCCTATCGCAGCAATCAGGCCAGACCCGTTGCGATACGCTAGTCCATAACGAACAACCCGTCAGTGAAGAGTCGAATTGGGGCGCAAGCAGGGAGTAAGGTCAATGAATCTCGAGGAGATTTGTCGATGAAAACGTACCCGGAGTCGTACTTGACATTTGGACGACAGTTTTAGATCATGTTCGGCGGCGCTGGGAATCGGTAGGGCGCCGCTCAATGACCAGTAGCTGTCAACGACAGACGGAAATGAAAAAGGAAATTTGATTTTGGAGAAAAACCTATCTGCCACATGATTTTTGAGTTTCATTTCCGTTCTGGGGGATATCGATTGAGGTCTTGTCGTGAGATAGCCCAAGGATGGGCGGTACCGTCCAAGAAGGCCTGCCAGTGGGGACAAGAGAGAGTTGACAATCATCCAAACCGTCGCCAGTGTGGCTTGGTGTCTCGCTCGCCGCGTGGAGTCTTCCGCAGTCCGGCGACTGGAGCGCGATGTGTACCCGTCATGGTACGACCGAAATAGCGCAGTCACTGATCCTCGGCAATGTGGCTGAAATACTGCCACCGCCGCCGTTCGTAAGACCCTGTAAGACCCTTGAAACATTCATGACAAGGGTGAAGTGTCTATGAAGAGCAATGAACTGTCAGAATGTGAGAATATTACCATGCTTTAGCTTGATGAGCACAACGGCAGGGACTAGATCAACGTACTTGGGCTTGCACACTGCCTGGTGCCAATTTTCGAATTCAGTCGACCTCAATGGTGCACACTTGCCGCAGGCTATAACACTGAGTGTTATACTCGAAGACAAGTGTGTAGCGTCGAGGTGGCACCTGTCAGACTATGGGCATCGGTTTGAGGGACGCTGCCAGGTGGACGTGGTGGATGTGGGAGGAAATGCGTCATGGAGAAGGCTGGCGGTCGGTTACTAGTCGGTTCATATACCGACGTAGCACGTAATAAGCTGGCCAGTACAGCCGCAGCTCGACTCGAGGCAGTGAGAACGACGTCATCTAAATTTTTTTGACCGTCGAAACTCACCTCGAGGATTTGGCGAGGTCGCCAACTTGGACACCCAAGTCCAAGCCCAGCACGCGAAGTCCGAGCTGTCAGCATGCGATGTTCTCCACAGTCATGTCGGCTGGACATTTATTTGCTGTACATACTCGAGCCCTGCCAGCCTCAAATAGCACATCTTGGGCCTATCGGATAAGGACAATTGTGAAAGCCGGCAGTGGTGGGAAGAGGCGAAGGAGTCAGCCGGGCGTTCCGCCGCCAGCTTCGATCTGATATCCAAACCGAGAATAAAGCAGCTCTGGTGACGCTGTAACCCCGTTTCGTGCACACCAGCACCTTCCTCTTTCCCCACAACGAATTCGCAAACAAACGACACAATCATCACTGTCAGCTTGTTGCTGTACCGAATCAATCAATATTCAATACTCTTCCAAACGCCCACAGATCGATCTGTCATTCATGCCTGCCATCCGCGAGCACGACCCCGTTTACAACGATGTCGACGACGACGGTGAGTTGGAGTGAGATTCTTTGTATCGCACCGATAACTCATTGCATCCCGCCTCAAATTTAACGGAATGGCAGATGGGATGCCACCGCTCGTCGACAACCCAAACCCATCCATGACATTTACGTTCTTCACCGACATGACCCCCATCACCGCATTCACCGCTGATCCCACAGTTGCCTACGAAAGCGCCTGGGACAACAACCCTCCGATATCGTCGCCCTTTGACGCCCCCGCCTTTCCGCTGCCCACCGCACCCCAGCGCACGAACCACGCAAAGAAGCGTGACGCGTCGTACATCCCACGCCCCCCGAACGCCTTTATCCTCTTCCGATCATCCTTTATCCGCAGCCAGCAGGTCCCCGAGAAGGTGGAGGGAAATCACAGCACGCTGTCGAAGATCATCGGTCTGCCGCTTCTTTGTTCTAGGTCGAACTGGAGCTAATTGTATTTCGTCATCGGTTTCTTAGGTAAATACTGGAAGACGCTATCGAGAGAAGAGAGGGAAGTTTGGGAAGCCAAAGCCCTCGTCGCACAAGCCGAACACAGGCGTCGGTACCCCGACTGGCGCTTCCGCCCCGGCGCTAACGCTCTCGCGAAGCTCAAGGTCAAAGATGGACCTGGAACCACGGCGGCGGCAGCGACCAAGCGACGCACGAATCGAAAAGGGAGGGGGGAAGCAGAGGCAAAGAAGCGGAACAAGGACGAGCGATGTGCGATGATTGCGGATCTGCTGGTGGAAGGCAAGACGGGGATAGACCTACAGGATGCGGTTAAGAAGTGGGAGGATGATGCGGGGAGCTGGAAGGGCGCTGCGGGGAGCATGAAAGGCGATGTGAGGAACTTGGGCGGTGTGCGGAACTTGAAGGACGATACGGGGATTTTGAAGGACGGTAGGGAGATCGCCTATGAGGTCGAGGGTGGAAAAGCGGAATCGACAATGACCATTTGCGGACCCGGAAATACCGCCGTCGACACCAGTCACGCTGCCACCAACCTCCAGATGCGGTGCAAGACCCCCGACGCAGAGTTCGATACGCGGTTCAAAGTTCCCCTCACGGCGATGTTCAAGCGCTCGTTGTCTGCGCCTGCTGCTCGTGGGTCGCCTACTCTAGGCGCTCATTCTTCACCTGCTCTCGACGCTCATGCGTCACCTGCTATCGTTGCTCATGCGTCGCCTACTCTTTCCCATGTGTCGCCAGTTCTCGCCCACGCCTCACCCGCTCTCGGTCATTCTTCGCCTGCTCTCAGTCATGGAACGCTCGCTCTCGGTGCCCACACCCGCCACAACTCCTTTACGAGCATCGTATCCGAGGAATCGTCCTCTCCCACAACCCCTCCCGACGCCTGCCTCTCGCCGCTTCTCCTCCCGGGGCGCTGGAACCACGTACGTGCTTCTTTTTTGCGTTGCGCTGGTCCGTTTTGCGTGACTGACTAGTTAACACGTTACTCTGTTGTTTGAATAGCCGTACAACCCCCAGCTCGAACCCGAGTGCCCAACCCTCGCGTACAGCCCATCCATGTCTCCGCTCGACACAACTTTCGGGACGTACGGATTTCCGTCGCCCGGGAAGGAGGATTTGGTGGTGGGGTACGACGAGGGCCTCGCGGGTTATAACGAAGGCTTAGGTGGGTACGATAAGGGTCTCGCAGGGTACGACTACGAGTATGCCCACGCCTACTCCTCGTACTCCGCGCTGCAGGGCTGGGCCGGGGACCCGTATACCTTCCGTGCAGGCGACCCGTACTCTCCCGGGGGCGCACACGCCTTCAGTGGGAGGGGCATAACCGGGAGTCCATACGCTTTCGGCGCGAAAGGGGCCCCTGCCCCTGCGCCGGCGATGTATGAGTGGTCTCCCGGTACGGACACGATGCGGGCACGCGATATCGCGAGCTTGCGCTGTGTGGGCGATGGTGAGGCGGTTTTGGGCGCTGGGTTTGGGTGCTGAGCGTGCGTGCACCCGCTTCTCCTTTCTCTTTTCCCCTTTCGTTTCTCGTTCTTGTTTTTGATTCTCGTTCCCATTTGTCTTTCGTTCCTCGTCTTTGTTTTTGTTTGTAAAAGCTTCCGACCTCATAGATGCGTTACCTCGTGGTGGAAAGTTAGATGTTTATGTTTGTGTATGCCCTACATGCATCCTTGTTTTTGTTCGCCCCCCTCCTTCATGTACTCGTCCCCCGCCCGTGTTTTTCTTCTGCCTCGCTTGACTACTACTTATGCCAGCGCTCTGCGTTATTTGTCTTCCCCCTCCCATTCTCGTTCTGTTTTTCTACCCGTCTTATTTTACTTGTCTTTCTATGATTCTCGTCCCGTTTGTCTTTTTATCCTTTTTGTCCCCGCCCTCCACGCCTCGCTAGCTCGAGGACATTGATAGCTGTCAGTGTACGATAGGATGTGTTGTGTTTGGTGTCTTGAATGGAATCATGTATCACCGATAGCGAAAGGATGTCATTGCGTGAGGTACCCGCACAGACGCGTCTTGTGCACAGAATGAGCACCATACCATCGTCATGAAACGTTGAGGCAGTGACTGACAGCGAACAAATGGACCACTGCCTCCCAGCGGGCCGGACACGCCCGCCTCCCGCCTTACCGACCTAACATAGCCACATCCCGATGCTCTTGTCTTCACTTCATCGCCTCGACAACCGGTGCAGTATTGGCGACGCTGGCGCGCGCCAAGGACCGACTGTAATCATCGCCGTGGCTATTGGATGTCTTGTATTGTCCCTCACGACGGTCCAACGCAAGCACCCACATTCACCTTTTTCGGAAGGGCAGTACCTGCACCACACACAAAGCCTAGGGACTTCGATCACTCGACAGATTTATAGCTCCACGCCTTGTCCTCATGGCCTCAATCCAAATATTTTCATTCGCCCCGTTTGACTAGCGAAGCGGCTGCAGATTCGTGCGATTTCGATTTCGACTTCGACTCCGTCCACGATATGGCTCTGACCCGCACGCGCAAGTACCCTTGGCCCGACAACGGTGGCCCTTATCGATGGGTCGAGGACTGGGACACGCCTTGGGTCTCGTCCCCGATAGCACCCCCAGGGCCCTACCAGACACCGAAATTCGATGGCTTCCCCTGGAGTGCGGCGCTTATCCACGAGGAAGGTGGCGACGAGTGGAAAGAGAGGCGTATTCGCGAACGTAGGGCGGACAGGATCGTCAATTCTGAGAAGCGGAGGATCAAGGCGATGGCCCTGTGGAAGTCAGTTAAGGACCTATTTCGTACGTCTTCTTTACATGACGCCACACACACTGTAGTATGGGCGCTTACTTGCGTGCGTGTAGATGACAGCGACGGCAGCAAGGGGAAGAAGGGCAAAAAGTTCCCCACGACCCTCCCGTATGTGCCACCAGATCGGTGGAAAGCATACGGGTATTGGGCACGCCCCACCATCAACGGCGTCCAAGTGCACAACGCCAGTAAGCCCTCCAATTCCCGCCAACCCATCCACAACTCTAACGCCCCACAGCGCCCCGTCCCCTTCCGCCTATCTCCCTTGATCCAGACACAATCTGGGACAGCATGCGTGGCCCCAATCAATCCCCCCACCCCGAAAACTGGCCCGCGCGCTTCCCACATCCCGCGCTCCCTCCCCGGCCCCCAGAGTGGCACACTCCCGAGCCCGGCGCGCAAGCACCTTTCCCCTGGGAAACGCAGCTCAACCCCTACCTCCAGCACCGCTATATCGGACAGACCCTCATCTCCTTCGACATCGGGCGCGCCCCCGGCCCGGGCGGGATCGTCTTCACCGCTGCCGAGCCCGCCTCTATACCACTCGACCGTGCGGACTTTGCACAGCCTGCGACGTATCCCTTCGTCACGCACATGCACATAGTCGGCGTCGCGGACGACCCCGCGCCCGCGTTCCCGTGGCCGATTATGGTCACGCGCGCAAGGGGGGTGACATGTGGCGACGTCTGGGAGACCATTTTCAATAACTTCCAGCAACATGTTACGGTGGATGAGTATAATGCTTGGTCGGCGAGGAGGCGGGAGATGGCGGCGCGCGCGTATTTCAAGCGGGTAAGGGTGCCGCTGGATTGGGATGTCCCGGAGGAGGTGCCTGGGGATGGAGATGGCCTAAGGAGGATTGATTATATGGGGGATAAGATGATGTTTAGGGGGCTGGAGCCGTCGCCGTTGAAGGATGGGACGTGGTTGATGTTTGTTGGTCCGCCGTGAGGGGTTATAGTGTTGGAGTTAGTTGTGGGCACGGTCTTTCTCACTATATGGTTACCCTTCATGGTCTTTCTCTTCTTGGTCTTTCACTTCTTGACATCCTCAACGCACCCATTTCGCTACACATCAGTAACGTGCGTCTGCCCCTTCCTATCTTCTACTGTCGCCCAGTAGGTGATGATCTATATCATTTACAGGTTCCTTATGATATCCCTGCAATTCAATACCCTTGTTTTTTGACTCTAAGCACGGAGTTCTTTCCGGCGACGAAAACGCGAAGCCTGAAGTGTATGATCGCCACTAGGGAACTGCACACTGTACACATCTGTTCCGCAGCGTTCACGAGTCGATTCGACAATTCGTCCACAGACCGATCCAATAAGTGGCCAGCCTGGCGCCAGCGTGCCAGCGGTGTGTGTCATGTCACGTTGCGGCAGCTGGGATCTGAGTCCTCTGCGCGCGCTCTCCTTGGTGAGTCTGCTGATGTGTTTCATCCTGTGTTGTCCGTGATCACGTTTGGTTGTTCACTGGTTCTCCCCGGTTGGGTAGGTGATTTCGAAGCAAGTTGAGGCGAACCACTCGAAACGGATACGCCTGTGGCGCTCCTCCAGGACCAGCCAATCAATCTCAGTTCCCGCTGATACATAGCAGCGAAGGCGAGATCTTTTGGGTGTCGGACTGCGTTCACTCTTGCTGGTGGAGTTGACTTCAAACTACATGTCTCGGTGAGCGCTCAGAGGCTTCGGACGTTGAAGATATTGACCGTGATTTCGTAGGTGTGTAGCAGAATACAGGCAGTGATGTGGTAGGTACGCGGATACGCACCTCCAGTAGTTTACGTTGGGGACAGTGCCATATTTACGTCTGCCGGGTGGTCGCCGGTGGGTTCGTTGACGTCGCCGGAATCCCCAGGATGCAAAAGTTTTTCAGTCCCGATCCCAGTTCCCAACCAACCCGGTTGATGCCCCCGGACGGGAGGGCAGCGACACGAGGATCTTGTTTCTGTTGGGAGCATGTGCGGTAGGCATACCTCGATTGATTGTTCACGTCCTAGTTGCTGACCTCGCTCCTTTGAACCTGTAGGTCTGGGTTCCTACGGAACGAGGGCACACCTCTGATATCGATCTAGCTGTGCGCACTTGAAGTTCTAGCACGGGTGATCAAAGCAGCCGTCAACTTTCTGCTGTGTATGAGGCATCGCGTTATCGCGCTAGCTCTGGGATGAGGTCCGTCGTACGCAATACGATGCAGTAATTCGAGGTATCTCGCCATAGCCAACCTACGCGATCAGGGAGGATTGATATTGCGGTGTGTCCTGTTGTTTCGTCACGGTAACAAAACCACCTCCTCAAGCACCTTCTGGTGGTTGGCGTATGCGTTCTAGAGACTGCATTTGCCGGCTCCAGCGTCGTCGCCTCACGGTGAGTAGGCAACCCCCGACCACCCAGCGTATAACAGCTACGCTTGAATTCGAGAGCCCAGGCCACAAAGCGCTCTCCTGCAGAGTCGAGGCCCTTATCACTATGCGTTGCGTCTGTTTCATCTTCGTCGTTGTCGCTGTACCTGATCAGTGGTTCTAGTAGTTTAAGGGTTTTATTTCTTTGGAATCAAATCGTCCTTCATACTCCGCCGGCGAATTCTTGCTCTCCGAGATCAACATCCGTACGTTAAGGGGGGGGGACGACAGACTGAGGATAACACCGCCGAGAGCTCGAAAACTTAAACCGGGTGCAGTATATCTGCATCGGTGTGCCTCGGCGGCCGAGCTGTCATGGTGTGGCAATCGGATGACCATATTATCGTGTTTTGCCTTCATTCTACAGCAGCGTGCGGACGAGTCTGTGCCTCAACCTGATGTTTCGGTGGCGTCAAAGACCCCATTTACTTGTACTCAGGGTTCAGCAGTTAGGTGGGTGATCCGAAACGAATAGCTCCTTGATTCAGTTTGATTCACTACAGTGAATTTAGCGATGGTGACCGACCCCAGGTGCGTTATGCCGTCCCGCACACTGCTAGAACACCGACACAGCAATGCATCGGCTAGTTACTGGCCCGTTGATATTAAGGAACGGCCCGGCTGCGCCGTGCATGCGTCCACCGGGTGGCGAGCTCGTCAAGGCTGGTGATATCCTCGGAGTGCGAGACTTCTCCGGTCGGGGTGTCCAATGTCTACTCTGGCGATATCTCTTTTCATAAGTGCTTTGGCCTCTTCTACGGGCACTGTCATGGTGAGCAAGCTACAATTACTCATCATGTTTTTGCACCACGATTGTATATCGCCCATAATTGACGAAACTTGAAGCTTTGGATCACGGAGACAATTTCGCAAGGAGTCAAGGCGGGCCTTTGATCCCGATGCTACGTGCGACGTTAGAGGTGCTTATCGTGAGGACAGCTTCTTCCGCGTGGCATCGCGCTAACCCAACTTTTTGACAAGTTGAGTCTCACCGTGTTGTTTTCCCTTGTAGTTATTCGTGGCAAGCGTCAACCAAAAGAGCCTGCTTCGTTGGGGAAGACTCAAGTGCCCGTCGAGGTGTCGGGGGGCTACAGGTAAGGGGATACATGGGATTGACGGATTCTGCGGAACAGATCGTATGGCTCCGTCGGGGAGCTGAAAAGATGACCAGTGCAACAAAATACAAATACTCAAGCTATGCAGGGCGTCAGTTTTCATCTGCAGCGCAATACGCCGATCCGATCATGGCAAGCCAGTGCGGTCATGATAGTGGTTTTGCCGCATCAGATTTAACGAGCGTGACCAGACCACTTATGCATCAATCATGGCCAAGAACTTGACAAACGATAGCCTGGCACAGGACAACTCCGCGCTTGACGCAGAAACCACGGGAGCACAACAGATATAAATTTACTGTAGATTCATAAATACACTATCTATTCAAGGAAATGGCGAAGCTTTTCTGCAGCGAGTTTTAATGTCGATCAGAATAGATGTTCAGAAGGACTTGAACAGCCCTTGGCAAGTTGGCCTCGTCCGGGGTTCTCGGCGTGCGGCAGTCCCCTTGCTGTGGATGCTCCAATCGATTCTAGCAAGCGGAGTTGAGAGGAAGGAGAGAAAAGACGGGGTTTCACATCGGTGGCCGAGGTGAGATATTTTCATGCACAGGAGTAAAAGATCTTACGGTCGATTCTACCCGAAAATCAAGGTCACCGGGAATCAGGCCAAAGATACTCAGGATACTCCGGGAAATAGGTCAAGGACGCACCGGGAAGTAACAAATTCAGCGAACCCAGCATCAAATTACTGACGTTCAAACCACCCTTAGAGAGGGTAGATGGTGGCGGCGACTGCGCAGATCGAGACCTTGAGATGTCAAGGTAAGTTTATCAAGACCCGGCTCACGACGAGGGTGGTGCCACGGCCTAGGCATACGGGCAACCACCCAACCAATGTCAATCCGGGATGGGTCGCCGTAGGCGTTGATTTTGATACAAGCCGCTGACAAAAACCAACCATGATCCATAATACATCATGTATATATGGTATACCTGATGACCCGCGTGATTGTGTTAGCCAAATTTGCATGGCGCATCGATAGATTTGGTGCGTGTGTTGTTAACTTACTACTAAGATATCATGAGACCCGGACCTCGAGCGAGGGACAGAAAGGGAGGTGGTTGGGTTCCATAAACAAGTGAGGACCACTCGAAATTGGGGACGGTATCCACAGAAGGAAACCTGAGGAACCTAAAGAGGGGAATGACGGCTAAGTGAGAAAGGAGCTGGAACACCTTCTGTAAAATGGGGTGACTATATATCGTGGGGAGCCTGACAGCGCAAAAGCGTGATAAAAACTGGGGGGGATACTTGTCGCCAGTTAGGTACGCCACCTTACGAGTCGACGACTGCGTCCATGCTTTCCGCTCTGAGACTTTTGGGGGATGCGATCTTAGCTATTGAAAAGAGCGTGCCGTTTAGGATACTAGTTTATGATTTTAAATCCATAGCGCCTCCGCGCAACGTACAGACATGACCAAGACTGGCGCTTGGACCCGGCATTGGCGCCCGTCGCTTACCATTACCGGTAAATAGCGGGCGTCAATCGCATATCGGGGTGCGCAGCTCAGATGGAAGTTTGTTGGGTTCTAATGAGGACAGCCAAAAGGGAGTTTCCGCGAGGTCATGGGGCCTTGAAGGGAATGAAGCGGTTGATCAGTGGTTAAATTCAGATTTCTGGGGACGGAAAGATGCAGGCCGCTGGGAGAGGGCGGATAGACCCGGTGGAACCCTCGGCAGGGTGCTGGGCGAATATGATATCAGATAAGGTTGGGCGCTCGATCGCATGATATGGATTGAGTGAGTGATTGACAACCTGAAGTTATCCCTAGCGCTGGTCGTGGTCAAGGCGGAAATGACTTACTAGATGGACTCTCGGTCGCTGCGAATACAGCTGTGGCAAGCGCAGTGTGCGACTCATATGGGTTATATCTGATGAATCAATGCGCACCGCGGAGCTGTGGTATTATGAAGCCGTGCAACGTCCATATAGACGTATCAGGATTCATCTTTTGGCAGCACCAACTGTGTTACAAGGCGGATAAGGGAAGAGGGGATGCGACTTGAGTGACGAAGGCTACGATCGACCAGGAATCATGGATTATTAGACAGGCCTCGTGCTGATGAGGAATTGACGAATGAAGCATGCAGACACAACCAGTTATACGAACCTATCGGTACACAAGTGAGCTGGACGAAGATCTCGGAGCAGGATTGAAGAAGCACGATTGTGACGTATGAGCTCCCTGTTTGACCAGTGGATATCTTCTTTAAGCGACAATGAGCAAGATAAATAGACGGCGCTAAGATACTCACAGCTCCAGCAACAAGCGATCTAAATATAACAAGCAACTCTGATCGTGATCGCACTCGCCACATTGTACTGGTTCTACAATGGGCTATGCACCGACTGAAATCAAAGGACTTAAGCTCCGCAGAGACAGCCTCATGTTCGGTGCAGAAGTTCGCGGGAGTGAAAACTGGCTGTACCGTACACATTTGATCCGGCAGGGGAATGACAAGTCCTTCACTGCCGTGACATATCTGCTAACAACTGCAAACCGGGTCATTGTCAGACGGAACGCTCGGGATACAAGGAGTCCGCTTATCTCACTTGCTGTGGATCTTCCATACACTTCCGAGTAGGATGGGAAGAGACGGCGTGGTGTGCGTTGGCACCCCCGGATCAAAATACGATACGGACAGGAGTGAGAGATGCCGAGGGGATGATCCAGCCAAAAGCCAAGGATACAACGGGAAACATGAATTTCAGCGAGCTCAGCCGGTTATTGGTTTCAGCCACTGTCTCAGTGGATGGTGACAGCTGCTGCGCAGACCCTTAGACGCAGGGGCGACCAAGAGCCGGGCGACGAGACATTCCAGGTGTCACGGCATAGATAGACAAGAGTGAACAGTGACCGTCTTACGTCGATCTAAGATTAATTACCACGCGCGTCAATTTCTGACACACGCAGCTGACAACACCAAGGTCGTGACCGACTGCGTTGTCCATTAGCTAAGTTACTGTGGTCCATCGTTAGCTTGAGCGAGAGAAGCATGTCCGACGTGAGATCTGACGAACGGAAGGGGATTAGACCCCGAGTGTGATGCCAAAAATGGGGGCTTGGTCTGGATCAATCATAAAGGCGGGACCACAAGGGATCGGGTGAAACAGGCAGGTAGAAGAGGGAGAGCAGAGGAACCCAAAGAAGGGATGACGGCTAAGCGAGAGCGGGAATACTGAAACGAGCGAGTATAAGTTGTGGCGTACTCCAACAATGTAACATACTAACTTACGCTCTTACAATCCAAACCGGATATATTTTTAGCAACAGTTGATGCGAACCATGTCCTCGGCCGTGACTGCCAATTTGTCTTCGGTGGACTGCGGGGTGATAATGTCTCGGAGATTCGCAGTAATGTTCGCTTGGTGCTCTTGGATGTCCCTACGAGGCAGTGGTTATATATATTCTCAAGGCCATCTGCGTGATCTGCACTGACATGACAGACGACTACGGTTCCGAGCGCCCATTGTGAGTCGTTTTCTAGGCTAAATAGCACGGCGGCGTGCTTGAATGACTGCGGCGCCCAGTTAGTGTTCTGGAGTCCTCGACCCGGTATCAGTGCTGATATGTGCACATGAAAATCGCATGATTTGTGGGGTCTCAGGCGCTTGATCCAGCGCGGCCCTGATTGGACTTGGTTGGTTTCCAAAAAAGGACCAACGCAGGGAATGTCCAAAGTGATGGCTTGAAAGGGTAATGCAGAATTTGAGGGATAAGAAGGAGACGCAGTCCGACAAGGACGCGGGACCCCGTTGGAAGATGCGCTTGTTCCGAGTTGCGTTGTGAGCTCACTCAACGAGGACCAGGGAGGATATCCTCGGTGGTTAGCGCCGTGAAAGTAATTTTATCGTTTGGACATATACAAAAGGAAGGGGGACTTACAAATGCATCCATAATCAATGCGCAGATATCATGCGCAGAGCTTGATCTGGCATTTCTGGCAAATGCGGGAGCCATGTAACCGAAGCCGTGCTCCGTTCATACATACGTGTTGGAAGACGTGTTCAATCGAGATCAGCTGGGAGATAAATTTGGCGCTGGAGGCGCTTGACAGACAAGAAAGCGCAGAATGAAGAAATTGTGGCTGTTGTTCAACTGTTGTTCTTGCAGAAACTTCGGTCGCCTGTGTGGGGTACAACATCATTTGGAGATTGTTGTTCGGGGTCTCTATATCAAGAACAAATCTCTGTTGAACAATCAAGACAAGATGATCTTTCTTTGTTTCAGTTTTTGCGAAACTGTAGTCGACGTGGCGCGATTGCACGTCCATGGTGAAGGCAGGGGCGGTTGTTGGGATCGGGTGTTGAGTTCCAAAAGCAGAAGTCAGAACCAGAAGCGCCCAGGTACGGTCCCCTGGCAGTGGTTCCAGCGCCTTTTCCGACTTATATTTTTGTTGTATTCACCGCCTGCGCTCGCTATAGCTACGGGACGAGAGTATTCGAGACTGTTAGCTTTTTCTTGGGTTGGAGCGCACGAAGCATAGCTATGGGCCGTAAGAATAGCTATGCTACCAAGAGACGCTCCCGCCCAGGTCCCACTCGGTTCATATTCCATTTATGGATGTCGTAAACTCAAAAAACCAAGGAAACACACGACCAAGCAGCCAAAATTCCTGTGCTCTCCTCCTTCTCCCCCACGTCCTCCTCAAAAAGGTATATACTTCGCGGACGGGCGCTATAATACTCCGAATCAGGGCAGTGCGAGTCACAGCGGGAAGAAGCCAACCAACCAAGTCATATCTGAGCACCCAATCTGTCAATTGACACCCCGGCGGCTGCGGGCGATGCTTGGACCTAATTTGAGGCTGCGCCCCCGCCCTACTGTTGTGTAAATCTCTATATAAAAGGGTCCCTCGATGATCTGTTCGTCCTCCAAATCACTTTCCCCGCAACAATCACAACCACTCTCACCCCGTCTCTAGTTCACACACCTCACACTCCGCTACGTTTCCTGCTGCAAGGCTTTCCTCCACACTATATATCACTACCTGTCGTTCACCTTCGACAGACTATCACAATGCCCGGAAAGCACGTACGTTTCAACGAGGAGAACATCTTCTACTCGCCAGCTCCGGCGACACCGTCCCCCTCGCACTCCGACTGCTCACTCCCATCATCATCTGGCCCAAGGACTCCACCGCAGAAAGTATACTCCCCCCTACCCACCGGGCCCGTCGTCATACACCCCCTACTCGCATTTGACCCCCGCATCCCCCCCATAAACTACGACGTCTCATTCCCACCCAACACGCTCTCCCCTAACATCCGTTCCTCCCCCTCCGCTCTGCCGCCACACGTACTCGCTGAGCCCGCAACAAACCCACCCATGGCCACACTCACGCTCATAAATGACGTCCTACCATGGACGCTCACCGTGCAAGCCAACTCATCATCATACGTTGCCGTCATCGACGTTCTCGACGCGGTATACCGCTTCCTCCGTCTCACCGTCAGCAAACCAGAGTACAAGGCGCTGCCATCGCAAGAGGCTAAGGATCTCGTATCGGTAGCCTTCTCGAAGCGGTGCCATCGAGCACCGACAGCGGAGACATATGAGGACGAGAAGCAGAAGGGGGTCAAGCGGGTCGACTTTTTGGTAGGGCACCACAAATTCATGGGGCTCTCAAGCACGAAACGCGGGCCAGACGTATGGGTGCTCAACCTCTCATGACGTGGCAGCACCACCAGAGCGGCACTCGGCATTGCGGGCGCCGAGGAGACGCAGAAGAACACCGCCCATATCCTTATCCATTAACTTTCATCCGACGGACACGAACCCACACGACGCAGAAAATTGAAAAGCATTTGGCTCATGGACCTTCCTCGTAATGTAGCAATCATCACTCCCATCACCACGCACTTGTCTTAATCATAACGCACACATATCTCCCATCCATTATTCCTAACCTTATACCTGGTGCTTACGGTTTCCATCGCGCCTCCAGTAGAATTAGTGTATGTACCATTCTGGGATTTTTTTGGTTGCCCTTTCGTGTTGTGTCGCCCTCGTTCCCTACTGTTGCCTGTTTGTATGACCATAGATACCTCTACCTAACTGTAGATTTCTTAAAACAAATGATACCGGTTTCTGATCATGATTTCATCGTCTTGACACTGAGGGGACAAAAGTGTGCCACCGCCACGAGATCACAAAGTCTGGTTAGTTCGGAATATGATGTGTGATCTCAAAGCTAAAAAGGTACTGCGGATGAAAGGGGGGCCCGCTGTTTCCATCAAGACCTAGAGCAGATGGCAGTCACGCTGAGACTCCCAGGAGCTCTCAGGATCTCAGACCTCAAGTCTGGTGGCTTTTAGCGGGGCAAAGGGATTGGCCGACGCGAGAAGCGGCTGATCATTTCCGATCACATATGAGGCCACCGCCACCAGGCCCAATTGCGTAAAGTGATATGTAAACCCTAAATTAAGGGCTAAAGGTCTTGTCGTCATCCAACCCATCGTCAGAGCTCCCAAATGCTGCCCCTCGTCCGTGCGCACTCCCCGCTCGCCCCGCTCCTGAGCGCATACTTGCGTCATACCCATGTATAGTCTTCTGCGAGGTATATAAGAACGAGAAGCGTCTTGTCTTTTCCTTCCAACGAAACATCACCCATCATCATAAAACTGTATATTCTTTCTAATGACTAGCAACCCCAACACGAACTCGAGTGGAGGTGGAGTCGGGAGTAAGATCAAGTAAGTGCAGAACTCATCGGTAGCGAGCCCCTACTCACATCTACCTACAGAGGCGCCGTTCAAGTCGTCCATGGCAAGCCAAACATCCCCTTCTATTCATTTCTAACGATAACTTACCACATCCTCTCCACAGGTATCGGCGACAATGTTCGCGGTACCGTAATGGGCGCGGCAGACACAGTTGCGAGTTCCCAGGCGGGAGAAACCAAGAACGATCAGCTCGCCACCAAAGGACGAGCCGAAATTGCCGAAGGGATGGCCAAAATCAAAGGACAAGTACCCCCTACAGGTACAGGAGTCGGTACCGGCGCAGGAGTAGGCGTACCAGGGCAACAAGGGTACGGGAACGCAGGAACTGGCGCGGCGGCGGGAGCTACAGGGTATGGTGGTACTGGGACGACGGGTGCCGGAGGATATGGAGGTCCTGGTACGACGGCAGGCGTTGATGCTGGGGCACCCGGCACAGGGTACGGCGGTGCGGGTGGAGCCCAGCCGGGACAGACCCAGACTCAGACGCAAAACCACCATTACGGTCGTGACACTGCCGCCGGGGTTGGAGCAGCAGGTTTAGGAGCGGGTGCTGTGCATGAGTATGACAAGCACGAGCGCAAGCAGGACCCTAACGTCGGCGCTGCGCAAACTGGCAACCACGATGACCAGTATATCCAGAGCGCTTACGACCGCACACGCCAAGGTGCCCAGCCTGGAAACGTTGGAGCGGCTCAGAGCGGACAGCGCGATGATCAGTACGCTCAGGGTGCGACTGACCGCACCCGCACAGGCGGACAGCAGGATCAGGGTGGTCACCATTACGGCCGTGACGTGGCGGCGGGAGTCGGCGCTGCTGGTGTTGGCGCTGGAGCTGTGCATGAGTATGACAAGCATGAACGCAAGCAAGATCCAGGTGTGAGCGCAGCGCAGAGTGGCCGGCACGACGACCAGTATATCCAGACTGCGTATGACCGCACTCGTCAGGGCGCTCAGCCTGGGGACGTCGGAGCAGCGCAGAGCGGGCAGCACGACGACCAATACGTCCAAAGCGCATACGACAATACTCGCAATGCCGGACAAGACGTCCAAGGACAGACTCGTACCGGCAACCAGGATCAGACTCGTTCGACCACGGGCAGTCAGCAGGCTCAGAATGATCACCACTACGGACGCGACGCAGCTGCAGGAGTCGGCGCTGCTGGTCTTGGTGCTGGTGCCGTGCACGAGTTCGACAAGCACAAACAGCAGAAGCAAGATCCCTCCGTCAGCGCAGCGCAGAGTGGCCAGCATGACGACCAATATGTTCAAAGCGCTTACGACCGCACGCGCCAAGGTAGTCAGCCTGGAAACGTCGGCGCAAGTCAGAACGGGCAGCACGACGACCAGTATGTCCAAAGCGGGTATGAAGAGACGAGGCAGGGTGGACAGGGTGTTGGAAGTGGTCGACGTGACGGGTACGGCCAGAGCGCAGGCGGAAACGAGACGCAGGGTCAGGACACGAGATCGGGTCAGCAACACCTTCAAGGACCTGGTGGTGGTCAGGGCGCAGCTGGGAACGAGCGGAGAGGCGACAAAGACCGGTTTGATACGGGATATGATCAACAGGGAAGCCAGCAAAGACAGGGTACACAATCAAGCGTCCAAGCTGGGCGGCAGGGATCTCAAGGCCAGTACGGTGGCCAACAAGGCGGGTCGGACAAGAACCTCCCGTCTGTTCCCGGCTCGAATGCGCAAGGTCAGGGATTCATCGGTCAGGGCGCTGATGCTCCGCAAGGTCCTGGTTCGTCGGTATTATGAGTTCGTCGTATCATAGGAATGATTGGAAGTTTTCGTTTGCTAACCATGTAACATCATTGCGCTGTTGGAAGTATTAGGATCGCGGTAATATACAATACTTACCTTCGTTACCACCCGGAAATGTTTTTGTATCGATATCGTTTTCGTCCTCTAGTCATTTGCACGCGTTGTCCAATGTACTTGGATCGTTTGCACGCAACAGGGTTTGGTTGGTGATTGGTTGGTAACTTGGTTGGTGATGGTGGGAGCCTCCAAATTGAACTAGCGGCACGGAACGGGCCGCCCTCCTATCCTCCCTTGTTTGCATCCGTTGTTCTGTAAAGTCGACTTGCCACCTCCCAACTCCAGCAAAACGTACCCAGATCTCTGGCACCCAAGCAAGTTCCATCTGGTCTACACCTGCGCAGGCACATCGATGCCATGCATTGCACGATGATGAGCGCTAGAGCATCCCTGGATCGTATCGGGACCGGATCCGTTTGTCGCCGAGAAAAAATTTAAACGCTGGGCTGGAGATCCTACGTAGGTCCGATGGTGATCTTGCCGCACACTTATTGGTTGGTGCCCTTGCTGTCGTCAAGGCACGTAATGTGACCGTAATGACACTGTTCAGAGGCTGTCCTCTCATGGAGGTACGCCGAGGAACCACGCGGGGTCCGCTCTCGCTGCCATCAAATTTAACACAAAACTGCAAGCGGTGTGCTTAGAGGCGTCTCTGGCTTTTTATCACAGTATTTTATCCTCTGCGGACTCGGCGAGGGCCAATCAGCTTCTTCCGAACACGGAGTGAACTTCCTACTATCTATTCTTTCATCCATCTATCCACTGCCCGTTGCTGATGTATCAGTCCAGATGTTCTGGACTTATTGCACAATAGATCCCAAAGGTGTTTGAGTAAATGGACTAACCTTTTGGACCATCACTTGTAGACCTTAAAGTAACCCGCCGAGGTAGCTTTGATCCCCATTGACAAGCACCGCTGTTTTCAGATCTTGGCTTATCGCACGTCTTGGTCTTCTTCCCGTTCTCGTAGTAGCGACCATTTTCGTGAGTTGGCGAGCGCTATGATCCATCGAATAAACCCCTCTCCCCGGTCATAAAGGGGCGAAGGCGCTCTGATAGCCTGCATCTTGTATTCCAGTTTCCATTACACATCCCAGTGTTGGCTCCTTTCGAGTACGAGTAAGCTCTTCATACTCTCGTTCGTGTTGATTGATTGACGAACGCAACTCCTGATGCGTCTATAGACCTACCACATCTTGGAGTTTGAATGCGTACAGGTACGAGTGTATCTGCCCTTACGCACGTCCTCCTTATTAGGACGCTGACCAGCGCGGCCAGGGCATCACATAATGAACACCAGGCAGCGCCCCGTATGTATGAGGAGTAGCTCCTACCCCCCTCAAGCTGTCTGTTACAACAATCAGGTTGACAGGTTACGACCCCAATTCTGTCATTCCCGCCTTTTCTTCAGGCAGTATACCTGTGTCACGTCTTTGTCTTCGAGTTATCTCACGTACTGACTCGACGCAGCACTGTGTACCAGATCTGCAACATCAAAGCCCTCGCAGACGGAGAATGGTTTACCTCTACTGTGCCGTCCCGACATCCAGATGAACGGACGCGCGTCCATCTCCGACGACTCCTCGTGCTCAAATCGGCTGCAAGGATGCTCCCGCTGCACACGGATCCGAATAGGGCGGCATGTCTCTTTCATTGACGTTAGGCGGAACGTACACATAGTGGGGACCGCACGGACACCGCGGTCCTCCACTCACAGCTGACCTGCATCTTCCCGGCAGGGTCACGTCCGAGGAACCGCTCGATGTCCAGTGCAGACGTTCTACGACAACTAGAAGTCATATCATGAGCAATGTTGACGGGAATGTATTCTACTGCAACGCCTCGAATGGGGGGGACCTCGGTACACGGCATGGCGAATTCCCCTCGGCGAGTAGGATATTGACCACGCACAACGAACTTGGTCATAACTTGGTATGATTCGTTGAACAAACCCAGAAATCATCTGTCCATTCCAAGGCTCTCATTGTGACAGGAGATATTAAGGTCCCCCGGAGAACCACAAAGTGTGGCTATACGCTATATAGGATCAACCCGACTGTCGACGTCGATTGGGGATGTCAGACGGCCAGAGAGGTTGCAGGTTCGAAAGGGTAAGTGATGGGAAGATTCTAGAATTCGTCTAAGTGCTTGTCGATCCTGCGACTGCAACGGACCGTGCATTATGTGATGTGCTGGCGCGGTTTCCGCACAATTTACTGCCTGACAGCACCCTGTGACAGGGGGCTTATAGCAGTTATAAGCGAGTTCAATTCCATTCCACTCCGCACCTCCACACCATACAACTATCGAACAACTTCACTGGCCTCTTGGCCCTGCTGACCCTTTCTCTGGGAGTCCACGCACTTTCAGCACCTACGGTTGACCTCGGCTACGCGTCCTACCAAGGCTCAGTCGACACCGCTTCCAACACCACGAGTTTCCTCGGCATTCGTTACGCCGCGCCCCCAGTCGGTACTTGATGCGCTTTCCCCTTTCTTACGACGCGATGCCTAACTGCCTCATAGGCGACCTCCGCTGGGCAGCCCCACGGCCTCCAGCAACCGTGTCGGGAGTCCAGAAAGCGACCGAGCAGCCAAACGAATGCTACCAGGCCCCCGAGGGCATCGCGTCCACAAACCCTCTCGCTCTGTCTCAGCGTGCCGTGAGCCAGTCTGAAGATTGCCTATATCTCAAGTATGTCTGGCTCTTCGCCACCTTCAGTTCGGTCGTCCCATTAATTGTTGTAGCGTCTACACCCCTGGGGACACTGTGACACCTGCGTCCTCTGGAGAGGGCCTTCCTGTCGTCGTCTGGATCCATGGCGGGGGGTATGTGCCTTCTATTTCGTGCTTACCGCTTCGCTGTGTGCCCCTGCTTACGGTTGTGTAATATCAGCTACATTGAAGGTGCAGCTTCTGGCTTTGACGGTCCCTTTAATGGTGCCGACCTCATCGTGGATTCGAACTATGGCGTTATAACCGTGTTGATCCAGTATCGCCTTGGTGTATTCGGTGCGTCCTGCTTTCCCGGGGTGGGCTCACCGCACTGAGTTTCTGCGCAGGATTCCTTCCAGGTAAAGCTGTCAAGGAAGGAGGCGTGTTGAATGCCGGACTACGCAAGTCTTTACCCGTTCATTTCGTCATCCCTCTGACGTTACATTCCTCTTCCTGCTAACCTCAGTGGACCAGCTTTCCAGTGGGTGCAGGCACACATAGCCACATTTGGTGGGGACCCGACAAAGGTAACGATCTGGGGCGAGTCAGCTGGTAAGTGTTTTCCCAGGTCTTTATGTGGCTGAAAGTGTGCGGTCCTATGCGACTAAAATGTGAATTGGGATTCTCCAGGCGCAGGATCCGTTCTTCAACACCTCGTCGCACACGCTGGAAACACCCAACCACCGCTATTCAGGGCTGCAATGACGAGCTCAATGTTCTTGCCGTCGCAGTATGGATACAACGAACGGATTCCAGAAGTTCGTGCCCACTTTCCTCCCTCTCGTCCTGTCCGCAACCAACCCTCTCTAACGCACCATGCACCAAACCGCAGATGCTCTACAATGAAGTCGCCACTGGAGCCAAGTAAGTCACGCGCTGCTGGCACACCCCACCCTTCACAATATGTCGCATGTATGCCTGAACCTAAATTTGACTCACGCAGCTGCACGACCCTTGCCTGCCTCCGCGCCGCCCCCGTCGACACCCTTCAGACCCTCAACAGCGAGATCAACCTGTCCGGCTTTTACGGGACGTTCGTCTTCGTGCCCGTCGTGGACGGAACATTTATTGTGGAGCGGCCGACGGTAACGATTGGGAGAGGGAAGTTGAATGCAGTACGTGACTCTGTAGTCCTGTGGCTCGTCTCTGTGCTCTGCTGTCCTTCTTGCTTGGATGGATGCACGATACCGGATGCTCCCTGTCACTACTCACGTCTATGTCTGCTGAACGTACCACTCACAGGACGTCCTCCTCTCCGTCACCGTTACCTACGAAGGGACCATCTTCGTCGATCTCCCCGCTGTCGCCAACACGGACGTCGCCACGTACGTATCGACACTCTTCCCCGATCTTGGGCCCAAGCAAGCTATGGAGGCGGCAGAGGTGTACGAGGCGACGATGTTGGGCGCAAGCGACGACGCACTGGCGATCGGTGTTATGGGGAATGTGAGTTTTTAGGCCTTGGTCGAGGTGGAGTTGATGCTGACTGACGTTGGCAGCGATATTCGTGTGCCCGACATATTATCTCCTTGAAGCATTTGGGTCTCGTGCATGGAAGGTGCGTCGGTTTCCCATTCATCCTTGCATTTACGTCCCATCTGAGTCGGCGGACTAGGGCGAATTCGCGATCCCGCCTGGAGAACACGGGAATGACGTCGCATACTACTTCACCTCGTGAGTCATTCCCCAACCATCTTCTCCCCCATTATCTCGATAAACTTCTCACGCTCGCATTCCACACAGTCGGGGCCCCCCATTCAACAACTCCCAGTTCATCACTGCCTTCTCTGGGGGGTTCATGTCCTTGGTGACGTCGCTCGACGTTAACCAAAAAGTGTACGCAGACGACATCACGCCGCAGTGGGACGCGTGGACGGTGGACGGGCGCGCGGAGATGCTTTTTAACAAGACAGAAGCGGGGGCGCCGGTGGTGAAGCCTACAACCACAGATGCAGGCGTGTTGGAACTCTGCGCGTGAGTGCTCTGTTTTACTTTGGTGTTGCGGTGTGTTGGTATAGTGCTGATGGCTCATGGGGTTATGTTTAGGTTCTGGAGGAGCGTGTCTGCGTACACTGCACAGTAGTCTGGATACATGAGCTTGCCGGCGTTGTATATGACGCTTACTGGTCATGTGTCAATGCTGGCCACTTGTGCGTGGAGTGACACTTTGATGGAACTTGTTGAGGGCGTAACGTGTACGATAAGATTGCAATATGTACTCTGGGATTTTAACATGCAAGACCAGGTTCACCCTGAGAGCTTTTTCTCGTACAAAAATCAGTAAAAATCGGAGAAAGCAAGTTAACGAGTGTATCTAGTAGACTGGAGAATCTGAGCAGACGGATGGTGTAGTTAGAGCTGTAGAAACCATTTTATGAAATATTTGCACTAGGGTAATACGATGGTATGCATGTACTGGCTTGAGTATTGGCTAAAGCTGTTGACCGAGCGGGATCTGAAATCGGCAGCCGTGACCATCTGTGCCAGTCTGTGACTTTTGCGTGACTGCCGACTTGGTGGGATTGCCAAAGGCTCGAGTGCTCAGGCGCTCAAGTGTGGGGGTATCTGTCATTCACATCGCACAACTCCATACCATCCATGCGTCGATCCACTCCTCGCTACTGTCAACTTGGTGATGTACTGCCTGTGCGCCTCGGTCCCGTCGACAGGCATTACCGTTTTCAGACCTTGGCTCGCCACAGATCTTGGTCTTCTTTGCGGCATGTTCGCGGTAACGACCATTGTCCGTGAGTTGGCGAGCGGTATGATCCGTTGAGCAACTCCCTCTCCGCTGTCTGTTGCAACAATCAGGTTGACTAGTCGCAACCCCAAATCTGTCACCTCCGTCTCTTCAGGCAGTATACATGTAGTAGGCGGCGCCAATGAGTAAGTAGGCCGGTCACGTCTTTGTCTTCGGGTTATCCCCCGTACTGGATCGACGCGGTCTTGTGCACTAGATCTGCGACATCAAAGCCCTCGCAGATGGGGAACAACAATCTACCTCTGCTGTGCCATCCCGCCACCCAGGTCAACGCATGCGTGTCCATCTCCGACGGCTCCCCGTGCTCGAATCATCTGCAATGATGTACAAGGGTCCGAATGGGGAGGCATTTCTCCTTCACTGCGTTAGGTGGAACGTACACGCGGTAGGGACCGCATGGACACCGCAAACCTCCGCCCGCAGCTGACCTGCATCTTCTCAGGACAGTCACATCCGGAGAACCGTCCAATGTCCGATGCAGACGTCCGATGGCGACTAGACGCCATCACACTAGCAGTGTTGACGGGATTGTATTCTGCTGCGACGGCTTAAATTAGAGAGGCAGCAAATTTTCGTCGGCGGATAGGATATTGACCGTGCATAACGAACTTGGTATTACTTCCTTCTGGGTTTGACTCGCTGACCACACCTAAAAATCATCTGTCCATTCCAAGGCGGTGGTGGCAAGAGTTATTAAGGTGCCGTCGGAGGAGCCACAAAGTGTGGTGGAGTCGATGACTCGACAGACCGAATTAACGAGGTGATGGGACATGCTTAATGATGGCGTATGATTCTTCCGATCGTCCGCTGACGCTTCCAACCCCCGCTGGCCTGGATTGAGAAGGGACGCTAACAATCCATGTGCGGCGCATTCCGTGGCATACGCTATATATATCCACAAGAATAAACTCGATTGTTGACGTCGATTGGGGACATCGGATGGAAAGAGGGGCTACAGGCTCGAAAAGGTAAGTGATGGGAAGATTCTGGGAATCGTCCAAGTGCTTGTCGATCCTGTGACTGCCTCTCGATGCCTTCCATGCCATAACGGACCGTGCATTATGTGATGTGCTGGCGCGGTTCCCGCACCTGCTGCTGCCTGACCGCACCCTGTGACGCCCAACTTTCCCTGGATGAGCTGCGTATAACAGTTATAAGCAAGTCAGAGTCCATTTTACTCCACAGCCCCGCAAAATGCAACTATCGAGAACATTCACTAGTCTCTTGGGCTTTCTAACCCTTTCTCTTGGGGCCCACGCGTTGTCGGCACCTACAGTTGACCTTGGGTACGCGTCCTACCAAGGCTCGGTCGACACTGCTACCAACATCACGAGTTTCCTCGGCATCCGTTACGCCGCGCCCCCGGTCGGTACGTGATGCGACCTCCCTTTGCTTACGGCACGAATCCTAACTCCCTTATAGGCGACCTCCGCTGGGCAGCCCCACAGCCTCCAGCAACGGTCTCTGGAGTCCAGCAGGCGACCGAGCAGCCAAACGAATGCTATCAGGCTCCTACTGGCAACGCGTCCACAAACCCTCTCACTTTGTCTAAGCGCGCTGTGAGCGAGTCCGAAGATTGCCTATTCCTTAAGTACGTCTAGCCCTTCGCCACCTTCAGTTCGGTCGTCTCATTAATTGTTGTAGCGTCTATACCCCTGGGGACGCTGTGACACCCGCGTCCTCTGGAGAGGGCCTTCCTGTCGTCGTCTGGATCCATGGCGGAGGGTAGGTACCTTCTATCTCGTGCTTACTGCTTTGCTATGTGCACCTGCTTACGATTATTTAACATCAGCTATATTGCGGGTGCAGCTTCTTCCTTTAACGGTGCCGACCTCATCGTGGATGCGAACTATGGCGTTGTGACTGTGTTGATCCAGTATCGTCTCGGCGTATTCGGTGTGTCCTGTTTCCGAAAGGTAGGCTCATAGCGCTGAGTGTCTCTGCAGGATTCCTCCCAGGCGAAGCTGTCAAGGAAGGAGGCGCATTGAATGCCGGACTACGCAAGTCTTTCCCCGTCCATTTCTTCGTCTTCTGACGTTAACCATCTGTCCCTGTTAACTTGCGCTTCAGTGGACCAGAACTACGCACTCCAGTGGGTGCAGGCACACATAGCCGCATTTGGTGGGGACCCGACAAAGGTGACGATTTGGGGCGAGTCAGCCGGTAAGTACGTTCCCTGGTTTCTCTGAGGCTGGATGTGTGGAGTCTTGTGCGACCCAGAGTGATAATTGACATCCTTCTCCAAACAGGTGCAGGATCCGTTCTTCAACACCTCGTCGCACATGCTGGCAATACCCAACCACCACTGTTCAGGGCTGCAATGACGAGCTCAACGTTCTTGCCATCGCAGTATGGATACAACGAACGGATTCCTGAGGTTCGTGCCCAACTCTCGTCCTTTCCGCAACCAGCCTGCTCTAACGTACCAAACCGCAGATGCTATACAATGAAGTTGCCACTGGAGCCAAGTAAGTCACGCGCTCCTGACACACCCCACCCTCCATTGTCGCATGTGTCCCCGACACTAAATTTGACTCACTCAGCTGCACGACCCTTGCCTGTCTCCGCGCCACCCCCGTCGACACCCTCCAGACCCTTAACACCGAGATCAACCTGTCCGGCTTTTACGGGACGTTCGTCTTCGTGCCCGTCGTGGACGGAACATTCATCGTGGAGCGGCCGACGGTAACGATAGGGAGGGGGAAGTTGAATGGGGTACGTGATTTTGTAGCCCTGTGGCTCGTTGTCCTTCTGGCTTCGATGGATGTGCAACACTGGATGCTGCCTGCCACTACTCGCGTGTATCTTTACTGAACACACCACCCACAGGAGGCCCTCCTCTCCGTCACCAACACCTACGAAGGAACCATCTTCGTCGATCTCCCCGCTGTCGCGAACACGGACGTTACTACGTACGCGTCAACACTCTTCCCCAACTTTGGGCCCGAGCAGGCGATGGAGGCGGCAGGGGTGTACGGGGCGACGATGTTGGGTGCCACCGATGACGCGCTGGCTATCGGCGTTATGGGGGAATGTGAGTTTTTCGGGTTTGGTTGATGCGGGGCTAGTGCTGATGGAGATTGGGCAGCAATATTCATATGCCCAACATATTACCTCCTTGAAGCATTTGGGTCTCGTGCATGGAAGGTGCGTCGGTACCCTCTTCTTTCTTACGTTTGCACCCCTTCTGACTCAGCGTAATAGGGCGAGTTCGCGATCCCGCCCGGAGAGCACGGAAATGACATCCCATACTACTTCACCTCGTGAGCCATTGTCTCAACACTATCCCCCCAAATCAAATTTCACAGTCGCATTCCATACAGACAGGGCCCCCCATACAACAACTCCCAGTTCATCACTGCCTTCTCTGGGGGATTTATGTCCTTCGCGACGTCGCTCGACATAAACCAAAAAGTATACGCAGACGACATCACACCGCAGTGGGACGCGTGGACGGTGGGTGGGCGCACGGAGATGCTCTTTAACGAGACAGCAGCGGGGGCGCCGGTGGTGCAAACCACGACGACGGATGCGGCAGTGCTGGAGCGCTGCGCGTGAGTGCTCTATTTCGCTCTGGTGCTGGTAGAGTACTGATGGCCCATCGGGTTTTGTCGGGTGTAGGTTCTGGAGGAGCGTGTCTGCGTACTCTGCGCAGTAGTCTGAGGATGTGAGGGCTTGCTGGTGTTGTATAGGTCGCTTACCGGTTATGTATTAGTCCTGAAGACCGACTCACTGAACACTGCTGCTCCTGCCTGTAATGGGCGAACGCGAGAGGGTGATAGGTGCAAGATGAAAGGAACTCGAGCAAATTGCTTTCGTATGCCTCTCAGCTGGATGTGGTGCCGGCTCATCACAGGTCTTGGTCCTCTTTGCATTCCCGTGGTAACGATAATCGTCCGTGAGTTGGTGAGCGGTATGATCTATTGACTAATTCCCCCTCCCCCGGTTATAAAGTCGCTCATGCTCTATGAAAGGCGCTCTGATCGCCTGCCTCTTACATTCAAGTTTCCCTTCGCGCTGGGTAGTGCCCCACACGGACGAGGGGTAGCTTCTATTCCCCTTAAGCTATCTGTTGCGACACTCAGGCTGACAAACCACAACCCCAAATCTGCCACCTCCACTTCTTTAGGCAGTATACCGGTGGTTGGTGGTGCCGAATAGGCGAGTCACGTCCTCGTCCCCGAGCGATCCCACATACTGACTCGATGCAACATTGTGCCAGATTTTCAACAGCAAAGTCCTCGCAAACAGAGAACAACCCACCTGTGTTGTGCTGTCCCCATGATCCAGATGAATGGACGCGTGTCCATCTCTGACGGCTCCCCATGCTCAAATTAGATGAAGGAGACGTTCTACGGCGGCTAGACACACCCCTTGAGTATGAGTAGCGTTACCGGGAATGTATTCTACTGCAACTGCCCGAACAAGAGGCCTCGGTACCGGCAGACGAATTCTCCTTGACGGATAAGGTATTGACCGTGCGCAACGAACTTGAAGTTTTAAGGTGCCGGTCGATGACTCGACAGACCGAATTACTTAGCGAGGTGACTGGACGTACTAGTACGTACTTGGTAATAATGTATGATTCTACACTCGTCGTCTGCTGAGGCTTAACCCCCATTGCCCTTGCTTGAGAAACGACATTGAATCACACCTGGTCAAAGACTCATACGTGGCGTATCGCGACATACGCTATATAATATATACTGTCCCGCGACCACCTCTCGATGCCTTCCATGGTGTAACGGATCGCGCATTATGTCACATGCTGACTTGGACGCGGTTCCGCACTCTGACTCTCGCACCCTTTGATGCCCAACTTTCCCTGGATGAGCTGCTTATAGCAATTATAAAAGGCTTCGAGCCCATTTCATTGAATCCGCACCTCACCTCTGCACCATGCATCTATCCAGTAGACACACTGGTCTCTTCGCCCAGCTGGCCCTTTCTCTAGGAGTCTACGCGCCGTCAGCTCCAACGGTTGACCTCGGCTACGCGTCCTACCAAGGCTCGGTCGACACTGCTACCAACATCACGAGTTTCCTTGGCATCCGTTACGCCGCGCCCCCGGTCGGTGTGTGATACGCTTTCCCTTTTCTTACGGCGCGAAGCCTGACTCCCTCATAGGCGACCTCCGCTGGGCAGCCCCACGGCCTCCAGCAACCGTGTCGGGAGTCCAGCAAGCAACCCAGCAGCCAAACCAATGCTACCAGGCCCCTGGGGACTTCGCGTCCACGAACGCTTCCACTTTGTCTGAGCGTGCCGTGAGCGAGTCCGAAGATTGCCTATTCCTCAAGTACGTCTCGTCCTTCATCACTTCATCACGTTTAATTCGGTCGTCTCATTAATTGTTGTAGCGTCTACACCCCTGGGGACGCCGTGGCACCCGCGTCCTCTGGAGAGGGCCTTCCTGTCGTCGTCTGGATCCATGGCGGAGGGTACGTGTCTTCTATCTCGTGCCCACTGCCTCGCTATGTGCACCTACTTATGGCCGTGCGGTGTCAGCTACGTTGTTGGCTCAGCCTCTTCCTTTAACGGTGCCGACCTCATCGTGGATGCGAACTATGGCGTTATAACCGTGTTGATCCAGTATCGTCTCGGTGTATTCGGTGTGTCCTGTTTCCACAGGTTAGGTTCGTAGCGCTCAATTTCCGTGCAGGATTCCTCTCAGGCGAAGCCATCAAGGAAGGAGGCGCGTTGAATGCCGGACTACGCAAGTCTTTTCTCGACCATTTCCCTGCTGTCGCTGACGTTCAGACCCTCCCTGCAAACCTTTCAGTGGATCAGAACTACGCCCTCCAGTGGGTGCAGGCACACATAGCCGCATTCGGTGGGGACCCGACAAAGGTGACGATTTGGGGTGAGTCAGCTGGTAAGTGCGCTCTTGAATACCTGTGTACAGTCTTGTGTGACCTTGAGTGATAATTGGCATCATCCTTCAAACAGGCGCAGGATCCGTCATTCAGCACCTCGTCGCACACGCTGGCAATACCCAACCCCCGTTGTTCAAGGCTGCAATGACGGGCTCAACGTTCTTGCCGTCGCAGTATGGATACAACGAACGGATTCCAGAAGTTCGTGCCCATCACCCTGGCTCTCGTCTTTTCCGCAACTACCTTTCTCTTACCTACTATCCACCAAACCGCAGATGATCTACAATGAAGTCTCCAAAGGGGCAAAGTAAGTCATGCACTGCTGATGCACCCTATCCCTCCATCATCACATTTATCCCTGGAACTTAATTTGGCTCACGCAGTTGCACAACCCTCGCCTGCCTCCGCGCCGCCCCCGCCGACATCCTCCAGACCCTTAACAACAAGATCAGCCCCTCTGATCTCTACACGACTTTCGTCTTCGTGCCCGTCGTGGACGGAACATTCATCGTGGAGCGGCCGACGGTAACGATTGGGAAGGGGAAACTAAATGGAGTACGTGAATTGTGTAGTCCCGTGGCTCGTCGTCCTTCTGGCTTCGATGGATGCGCAACACTGGATTCTGCCTGCCCCTACTCACGTGTATCTTTACTGAACACACCACCCACAGGATGTTCTTCTCTCCGTGACCAACACCTACGAAGGAAGCATCTTCGTCGACCCCCCCGCTGTCGCGAACACAGACGTCGCCACGTACGCGTCGACAATCTTCCCCGACTTTGGGCCCGAGCAAGCCAATGAGGCGGCAAGGGTGTACGAGGCGACGATGCCGGGCGCAAGCAACGACGCACTGGCGATCGCGGTTAATGGGGAATGTAAGCATTCGGCTTTGGTCGAGGCGGAGTGGGTGTTGACGGGCGTTGGCAGCGATATTCATATGCCCGACATATTATATCCTTGAAGCATTTGAATCTCGTGCATGGAAGGTGCATCGGTTTCCTCTTCTTCCTTGCATTTGCACCCTCTCTAACTCGGCGTACTAGGGCGAATTCGCGATCCCGCCTGGAGAACACGGGGCGGACATCGCGTACTACTTCACCTCGTGAATCACTTCCCCACTATCTTCCCGATAAACATCTCACAGTCTCATTCTACACAGTCAGGGCCCAAAATACAACAACTCACAGTTCATCACTGCCTTCTCTGGGGGATTCATGTCCTTCGCGGCGTCACTCGACGTGAACCAAAAAGTATACGCAGGCGACATCACGCCTCAGTGGGACGCATGGACGGTGGGCGGGCGCACGGAGATGCTCTTTAACGAGACAGAAGCGGGGGCGCCGGCGGTGCAGCCCAAGACGACTGATGCGGGAGTGCTGGAGCGATGCGCGTGAGTGCTCTCTTTTGCTTTGGTGCTGCAGTGCGTTGGTATAGTGCTGATGGCCCATGGGGTTATGTCCGGGTGTAGGTTCTGGAGGAGCGTGTCTGCGTACACTGCACAATAGTCTGGATACGTGGGCCTGCCACGGTTGTATATGACGCTTACTGGTCATGTATCAATGCTGGTCATCTACATACCGATATCATCACGTAGAATCGCCGTAAAATCAAAACGACCGAGGGTGTGCATCCATTTATCTAACCCGCCCACCAAGGCCATTTCACAATCCAGACAGCGTTAACTCCTCTTGGTTAGAATGGCTGGTTTTCCTGGTATGTTCTACATCGCTGAATAGTGTATTCGAATTTGGATATTCCGATCTTGTCTTTTCGACCTACCAGTTTGGTACTGACTTACCTACAGGGGAAAATACCTTTCCAGCTCTCTCACGAGCTCCCCCCACCTCCCTTCATTCCACCCAGCGATATTCTTCCACTCCTCAGACTGCTCCCCAAAAACAAACTGGCACCACTTGAGTCGCGAAACCACCACGAAATCCGCAAAGGATGGTGTGTGCCCCAAAAAATACTTCCCTTCATTCTTTCTATACCATCCGTCCACCACATTCCACCCCTCCTCCATCCGCCGCCAGTCCCTGTCGCGCACAGGGCCTGGAGGCGAGAGTTCCTCCCAAGCGCGTGCATACCGCTCCGCGCGCGTCCGCTTGTAGTACTCCGCGCTTACGGGGTTAAGCAGTTCTGCGGCGACAACGCTCATGAATAACACGGTGTCTTTCAGCGCGCCTAGGAACGCGGCGACGAACTCGTCGGTGGCTGGGGGGTCGCGGAGCGCGATGGGGGTGTCGGGGTATGTTTTATCGAGGTATGCGGCGATGGCGAGGGAGTCGGAGACGACGGCTCCAGTACGGGGATCTTCGATGACGGGGAGTGTGTAGAGCGTTTGGCCAGGGAGGGTGGGGTGGGGAGTGCGTGCGGCGCCCAGGGCACGCATGTGTGGCTCGATTTCGGGGTACTCCAACCAGGTGGTAGTGAAAGGGAGGTTCTTATAACCGAGGGTATACCTATTGTATGATCGGCGTCGATTAGTATATATCTGCCAATGCCGTGCGATTCAGACTCGGACCTGATCTTCATGGTGTTAGGGGACCATGGGTGGCCTGCGACTTGGCACGGGATATCATACAGAATGATAGGTTGGGACCCGGACATGGAGGTTAAACGATGGGGTTGCAGAGAGTGAGGTGTGCGGTGAACGCATCAGAGATGGATTTAAGAGGGGTCCTTTATGACTCTAACCAGCGATGACGCGGAATCTGGCGTGGATGCCTCTTAGTAATTCATGATACCCGTGCCCGATGGAACGGGGGTAGCGAGCTTATGTTGCGAGGTTTCCGGTGGTTTCCGGGTCGTAGATCGCAGCTTCGGGTTGTGTCGCCCTCTCTTGTCTGAGTGTCTCTGTCTCAGGTAGGTTGTGCCATCGATATCATTGTGTTTGGCACCTCGGCCTATTCCACCGAGCCTGATTCATAAGCTGAGAGTTGACAGCTGATGGCAAAGCAGTCAAAAATAAGCGAGTAAAAAGTGAGCACCGGGCTGGAAAAGGACCCCTGATAATCCCTAGGGAACCCTGATTGCGGGGGGGTCGTCCTTGTCCGGACGCCCCCCCGCCGCATCTGTCCGGACTTTGCACAGGGTCCGGGATTTTGGTCGATTTTGTCCGGATCGCCTCACAGGGTTCGGAAAAAATCAAAAATTTTCTCCCTGCGGGCGCCAGAGAGCGCCCGCAGGGCTGCACAAACGGTCAGCTAGTAGTAATACACTAGGCTAAGTTAATCCTCGTCCGAACCCTCCTCTTGACCTTACCCCGCTTCCCGAAAAGTTTGATTGCATCCCTGAGTCTGTCTATCTCGCGACG